>OOFC01017379.1:9822-22590 GCA_900323345.1 Pseudochromis fuscus
CGAGAGGTCCCCCACATCCAGCCCAGCCACCGTCCCCGACGACTGAAGGTGAAGTGGAGGCAGGCGGTGGCGGAGGCTGCGGACTGGAGCCTGCCCCATCAGGTGGACACCCAGGCGGGCCAACTGGCCTCATACCTGGAGCGCCTGAGGTGTCGTATGGTGGATGACCTGGATGCAGCGAGAAGGAACGCTGTGTCCATTTATCCAGAGGAGTTTGCTGCCTTCCAGGTGTACCTGGAGAGTTACCATCGAGCTGTGGCCAAACGTCTTCGGACCATCACCAGCGGCCCGCTGCAGATCACAGACGTCTACTCTCTGCTGGACTGGTTCTACAACGTCTACAACAGGTCGGTGATGCCTGAGGATTCACTGCAAAGCAATAATCACACATCTTGTGTCAGGCTTATGTTTTAATCATTGATCCTTTTCCATCAGGGATGTCCTGGGAACCATTGGCACCAAAACCTCCATCAACTACCACACACTGGAACCCATTCTGCCGCAGGACACAGTGGACCGGCTGGAACAAGACTGCATCAGTATCGTCAGGGTGAGTGATGAGCTGTGGGATCACCTCTTGTTTCAAAGATCTGAACAGCAGACACATTTTCATTTCATGCTGTAACTTTCAGGATAAGGTGACAACAGAACTGATCCAGGTTCTGGATGAAGAGGAGAGGCGATGGGCCCAGACTCTGCACATAGAGGAGTATCAGTCACACCTGGCCCGCTCAGTCATCCAGGTACAACCTTCTCCAGAACCTCCTGGAAACCTTCTCACAGCTTATATCTTCTTAAACCACAGCTGTCTAATAACTCATGTCCTTCACAACTCCAGAGGCTGAAGGTGGACTTGGACAGATCCACATCTGTGAACCAGTTTCTAGGAGCAAGAGTGGCTCGCTGTAGTCTCATTGGATTGGCTAACTTCCTCTACAGGTGAGAGCATGCAAGTTGCAAATCACATCTGTCCCAAACTCTTTTCATTGTAATAAACATCTGTATCTGCATCCATGTGTGCAGCTTCCAGAGGAAGGTGGAGATGTTTCATGATACTCAGGCGGAGTTTGGAGACCGAGGGGATGGATATGTTTCTAGGACCATAGCTCTGGTCAACTGCTGCCCCTCTCTCAGGTAGACAGACAGTAACTGTGACAAAAGTCTTTGGTAGATGTTCTGGTTGTCAGTGGATAATGTGACAGCTGTGTTCCTCCTGCAGATCCTTTGTGGAGCGCTGCAGGCAGTGTGACCCACAGAGCAGCGAGGAGGCGGCACAGAGAGCCCACTCCTCGCTGGACAGGATCATCAACCAGTCGGTGAGGGTGCTGACCGACAGACTGTTCGAGCACATCAGGGTGAGTTCACGAGGTTCCCACTCAGAGCTCATACGTCAGGTTCTGGGACTTTTCTGTGGCAAACCTGAGAAGACATATCGTCTCTTATCCGGGAGACTTCTTCAAGCAGAACTGAAGTCTTCTAGTAACTTCTACCAAGTCCAGTGGGTCTGATTTTAAATTGATACTTGGATAACCACGACCTGAAAATGTTTTTCAAAGTTAAAAATCATCAGGTTACAACAGAAGGACTTCATGTAATGGATTTGTTTAAAGAATTCTGGACATTAACCCTTTTAAAATGTAAAATCTACAACAGGTCGGTGATGCCAGAGGATTCACTGCAAAGCAATAATCACACAGACATTATGTAATTCTTAAAATTCTCATGAAGCCACTTAAAATATTCTGGAAATTGTCTTAGCTTTTAGCTTTTATTTAAGAATAAAGAAGAACATATGGATACCATGAAATAAAAGTAGTGCATCATCAGTAAGCAGTGAAATTGTTTCTTATTAATAAAATGGGATCAATGTAGAAAACTATCTCCTCTCACTGTTAAACTATTTAGATTTTACTGTTATGTTTATTGAGGGGAGCTCATGTTGAATTATTTAGTTTTCTAGTATTATGAATAGATAAAATAGATCTTTACTGACATTTGTACAGGACAGTACAAATACAGTAGTCAGTTTTTTATAATTAATATGTAGGAGATAGAAATAAAAAAAAAATCTAAATACACAATAATTAAACAAGATAAACAGGACTTATGGATTTATCTGCATTTTTTTCTATGAATGTACTTTCTGTATATAGTGAGAAATACTGTCACAAGTACTCACAACTATCATCAACTTCTATTAGTTGACTAACTGATTAATCTACAAATCCTTTCACTTGTATATTTAATATATGACAAAACATATTTTTGTTAAGCTCCAAGCTAAAGTAAAATAAAGCTGTTGGTTAAGTGTAGTGATGATTTTCTCTGAGATGTATCAGAGAAAATAAAAAACAAGTTCCTCAACTTTCAGTACAGTACTTTGTAAATGTAGTTGGAAAAAGTATGAACATCCCTTTAAATGGTGGCAGCTAAGTGTGGATAGTTTTAAACATAAATAGTTAAAGAAAACATTGATATAATGTCCTGCATTCAAAATCTGGCTTGAGCAAAAATAAAGTAGTAGCAGCATTACAATGTATAAAGCATGTATCTGTCTATGTTTTCCTTACACTGCAGTGGATCTACTTTGCATACTGACGTTCATCTAATTTATAAATGATGTGTTTCATGTTTACAATACAGTGGATTACATTGGATTAAGTACCAAAAGTAATAAATACTTTTGGAGTAAGTACTGTGTTAATGTGACCCTGTCCTGTTGTCGTCCCAGCCTTTCTTTGACAAACTGATAAAGAGGAAGTGGCTGAACAACACAGAGGCCTTTGAAGCCATCGAAGCCAGCATTAAACAACACTTCAAGAAGTTCAGGAGGATGGACTCTCCACCGTATCAGGTAAAACCCTGACTGACCAAACAGGCTGAGGTAACATGATGAAGTGCTCTGCAGGAGTCAGTGCTCACTGCTGTGACTCCCACAGACGCTGGTGGGTGAGGTGCACCGGCGGGTCCTGGTGGAGTACGTCCGAGCCATCATGCGGGGACGGGTCATCTGCACATCCTCGAAAATGAGGAAGAGGATGGCTTTCCGCCTGCAAGACGAGGCCAAGCAGCTGAAAGGACTTTTTAAAGATCTGGTGAGTCTGGTCTTCACAGGCAGGACACTAGCTTGTTCATTTAGACTCTGAGCACAGGGCCCGAAGATCTAGGTCAGACAGAACTCCTGGTTTCTTTAAAACCTTTAAATAATCCCAAACTGCTGATCCTTGGAAACCCGAGCAGCGCTGGCGAGCAGAGTGCAGAGCGAGGAGGCTGTGGATGGAGCCTGACCCGGGAACTTCCCAGGTCAGGAGTAACTCAGACAGTGTTGATACAGGACTGAGCTCTGAAAAATGGCTGCCGTCAGTGAGATGGAGATGGATGAACCGGGCTTACATTAGCACTTGCCAAAGGGGGAAAGAGGGTGTAAAACAACTCGGCCTGACAGCGTGGCATTTGCCCCCTTTCTGTGGTGAGTTCAAACAAGTGTCCGTCACCTCGGCTGACAACAGGACGCCGCTGTGTTCGGAAGGAGCTTCCCGTTCCTGTCAGCTGGCCCGGCTTTGATGTGGCCCTGGGACGGCCTTGATGGCCTTTTTCACCACGGAGCGGCATGAAGTGTCTGTGGAAACTGGGAACTGAGGGCGGGGGCGGGGGGGAGGATGACTTTTTAATGGCTGTCTAAAAAAGACGTCGTTATTTTTAGTGAGTGCCAAGCCAAAGAATTTAGCTTTCATTTTCCTGAGTGTTTGAAGGAAAAACAAGAACGAGGAAAACAGAGACAGACTTTTGTTATTCACTCGGTGAATGACCTAAATTTTTTGGCCTCTGGCCTCAAGAGTCATTAATCTGAGTTTCCTCTGCAGGTTTGATTGTTCAGGAAAAAAAACTTGATGAGCTTTACATTTAGTTCAATGAATAATATGACCCTTTGTCCTCTCTCGGCTTCAGGAATCAAGCTCGTCCTGGTTGGACAGCATCATCTGCCACCTGGCTGACATCATCCTGCTGGAGGACACTCCCTCCATCCAGATGGAGGTGGCCGTCCTGGTGAAAGAGTTCCCAGATATTCGGTGAGGCATTTCGCAAATTAACAGCAGTAAAACCTTAATGCTGCAACCAGGAAGCATCTATGAAAACAGATACTCTCTGCTCTGGTTCCCCCAAAGGTCCGATATTCTTTTTATGCTTACTGCTACACATTCCCTGTGTTGTTTTAGGCACCGGGCCAAAGCAAGAATTTGTCAGACTACGTATGGGTTTTTTTCTTTCTGTTTTTTTGCTCACAATGGATCAAAACAAGGAAAAGGAGCGAGGAAACATATCTACATTAACTTTGCTATTTTTGGAGAGCGGTGCGGGTCTGTTTTGAGAATGGATGAGGCAGAGAGGCCTCACAGAAAGACGGGGTGGGGGGGCTGTTTGTGCACAGATGAGGACTCAGGTGGACGGTCGGCAGCCGATAACCGTGTGACGCATGAGTCTCCGAGGAGCGGTCAGGAAGCTGCTGCGAGTACTACCTGTTCCTGCCACCCTGCAGGAGACAGACTGGTGCCACGCTCGCAATCAAACAGGGAGAGGTGTGGAAGAGGAGGGGAAACATAGTAGTTCAGGCCCGGAGACATGCTAACTCACCGCTCAGCTGCCCCCCTTTTGTTTACTGTATGGCATCCCCTGCTGGTATTTTAGGAGATCAAAGGCTGCCGGCCTTCCTCCAGTCTGCTGGGTACTTCATTTAACTGTAGCCCAGTCCCTTTATGCACATGTGACCTTTCACCCATGAGAATACATGTCAGTCACTCCAACTCTGTCTGTCCTCCTTGTTCAGTGCAAGCTGGTAACTTAATCATCATGCTTTGTAGAAGGTAATTCATAAAAATAAATTCTGGGTGTTCAGATTGGGAAAAAAATCACCTGTTAGGAAACTTAAGGTACTTAATCAGTTTAACATCTGGTGGGAAAATAGGCTTTATTTATAGCAGCTATGCCCGCAGATATGGCAGCTTATTAGAAGTGAGAAAATACATCTACCGAATAGAGAGGATGGAGATCAGCCCAAAAGATGTGTTTACAACTTCAATAAGGTTTGATTGGCTCAAAGGTTTATTCAAGACATGCACAAGTAAAATGTTAAAAAAAAAAAAAAAACTAGACCAGAAGATAACCATAAAAAAAGATTAGAAAAAACAATGCAAATCATTTTTAAAAAGTAAAGTGTAAGTTGTGTTAACATCCACAAACACACAAATAGTTTCCAATAGCAGCTCTCACTGAATGATGACATTTTGTGTAAAGAGGAATGGGAGTTTCTTCTGGTGAAGGTTCTGTCAGATGATGCGTCGTCTTTACAGCTTCTCCATATATTTAATAGCAGATCTGGGTCAGAACTGCATCCATGCTCTCCATATCTGACAGGATTGTAAACAGGATCTTAGCCCTTATATACTCTCTTCAGCTTATTTGACATTCTCAAAGAGACATCTCTCACGCACAGATGGTCATGTACTATGAATAAGTTTCAGTTTTCCCTAAGTTAGAAAACTATTTCTGGACACTTGCCCACGCACAGAGACTTTCAGGAGCCAACTAAACCTGTTTGTAGCTACATAGACAATTCATAATCTATCTATCTATCTATCTATCTATCTATCTATCTATCTATCTATCTATCTGTCTATCTATCTATCTATCTATATATAGATACATATATATTTGGACACACCTTCTCCTTCAATGTGTTTTCTTTATGTTAATGACTATTTACATTGTAGATTTTCACTGAAGACATCAAAACTATGAATGAACACGTGTGGACTTATGTACTGAACTAAAAAAGGTGAAATAAGTGAAAACATGTTTTATCTTCTAGTTTCTTCAAACAGCCTCCGTTTGGTCTGATTACTACTTTGCTCACTCTTGTCATTCTCTCCATGAACTTCAAGAGGTCGTCATCTGAGATGTTTCCACTTCACAGCTGTGACTGATCAGGTTCATTAGTGGAGTTTCTTGCTGCAGCAATGGGGTTGGGACCATCAGGGAGACGAGACAAACCCAGAGCAAAGGGAGACAGATGAATAATGGGGGACAGGTGGAAACAATCCGGGCTGGAAAGACAATCAGACCAGCTGCAGACACACAAGGGGAAGGACCAAGTCACCTGAAACAAGAGGAGAGTCAGATTTCAAAATAAAATAGGAAGCCATCAGACAACACAGACAAAAGACAAAACCTCATCTCATCTCATCTCATCGTCTATACCTGCTTAGTCCACACTTGGGTCGCAGGGGTCTGCTGGAGCCTATCCCAGCTGTCATAGGGCAGGAGGCGGGGTCACCCTGGACAGGTTGCCAGCCTATCGCAGGGCTAACACAAAGACAAACAACCATTCACTCTCACACTCACACCTACGGTCAATTTAGTTTGATCAATTCACCTAACCAGCATGTCTTTGGACTGTGGGAGGAAGCCGGAGTAAGACAAAACCTGTAATGGAAAATTTTAATACCTCACTTGTGTCTGTATAAGTTTCACTTCTGCCCCTGTAACTTTCCACAAGGTTGAGGGGAATATGCTGTGGATGAAATCAAAGCCAAGAGTAGACGTGTTCAGATTTGTGTCCTCCATCTGGGCTGTGGCCTCCTAGCACTGACCCTGAGTACCAGCTCGTACCTTGGGGCGAGGGGTACCTGGGTGAAAAACTACCTCCCTGTGTGGAGTTTGTTTTCATACTGCACATGTCTAACAGATATCAGATCCTGGGGGCCCGTCCCCCCTCTCTCCGGTGTATAAAGGAGTTTTCCCTTGTTCTCTCTCCTCCTGCAAACCTACACTTGTACTTTGTCAGGACCTGAGCTGAAGTTTCATTACAAAAACAACAAAGGTCGTTCCAGTCTGAAGACTCTTTATTTCACCAGTAGCATTATTAACATCAGATTTCCATAACAACCCCTAAACACAACCAGATTTACTGGACATGTTGACTGTCATGCCACCAGCCCCCACCCTGCTGTCATCAAAATGTACTTTGCAATAAAATTTCCCAATAGCTACAAAACGTTGAGTCTTTCTGGACTGAGGGAGTGGACAGTGTCCTCTGAACGTGTCATGTCATGTGGCTCACACCAGCTCTGCACAGCTTTATACTGCAGTAATTGCCTATTGTAATAAAGTGTGGTATCTAAAGCCATTATAAAGTTCAAATAAACACACACCTTTGACCACTCCTAAACCACAGCTCCAGAAAAATCAGCTCCTGAAGCTTTTCAGCTCCTGTTTTACAGACACCGACACCTCCACAGCATCCAGCAGGTGCACTACTGCTTTGATTTCACAGCATATTTATTTTTGGAAAATAAAACAATTAATTAATTGCAAACGCTGCTTTCCAGTGAGCTGACATGAAAATGGTTTCGGTTGAGTGAATGTACAAAGTGTTGGTGACAACAACTGTGTGATAGCAGCTATGTGACCATTTCTTTGTTGTTTTTCCATTTTCATCTTTTTATGCCACAAACCTTGTTTGTACAGTGACGGAGTGACCTTGGTTTAACAAGAAGGTAGATCAGTGGGAAGTTGTGTATGTGTCATGTCCTTTTTAATTGGTGTCATATCAGTTTGATTGCTCTTATCTTCATCTCGCTATCTGTCACATTTCCACAGAACAACCCTGAATACACTTGAACAGAGTCAGTCCTTTACAGAGCCTGTACACTGCCCTCTGACCGACACACATGTGACCACTGGGCATTTTTTAGCATTTGGTTTTGAGGGTTTTGTGTCATTCATCACTGACAGATACAGCAGCCTTGTACTTGTGTACTCTGGTTATGGCGGCTTCTTCAAATTCACTGATTCTCGCTGCTTTACTCATCTCTTTATGCTGTGCTGATGGTAAGAATTTACTTTTTTTTTTTACTTGTTTCAATCTTACAATTTTTCTGTGTAGAAACCGACTAACGTGACATTTTTATGTAAATTTCAGCCTTCTTGTTTTCCTGTCCTTGTTTTCTATCATGATGCCACTGACAGTGGAGAATTTCCAGTTCTTTATCATTGTTTCACCATTAACAGCAGTTTCAGCTCTGCATCTTTGAACAGACACTAACCTCTGTTGGTTTCAGCGCAGAACACAGATCATGAAACCATCTTAGTTCCTGTTCCCTCAGTTGAAGTAATCTGCTCCTTGTTTTTTAATCATTTGCACCCATGGTTTAGCTAACGATGTCTTTGTGATGAGACACAACACAACCTTTGTTTTGTCGAGATACAGAGATAATTTTCTGGCGATCTAGAAATCAAAACCAAAGTCTGATTACTGTCTTTATCCAGACCACGACGGTCCACTCTGCTGCTGCACACACACTGAGCTTTACATCTGTTTGTTTGTGCTTTTGCTCATCATGGTTTGGAGTTATGATCATTTGAAGTTACTGTGATGCAGTCGCCAGAAAATTATCTCGTGAGAAAACTAAGGACATTTTCTCATGATAACGACATAATTTATCCTTTCATCTTTGAAAAAAAACGAACTTTATTTTCTTGAGATCTCGAGAAAACCACTGAAATTATGTCGTTATCTGAGAAAACGGAGAAAATAAAAATATAGTGACCCACGTCCTTTTAGGGCTTCTGTACACATCACTCTTGTGTTGTGTCACATTTTTCACTGTTCTCCAAGAAACAGTGTTTATCATGAAGTTCACTCAAATGGAGACGCTTCGCTAAACCAAAGTAACGGTTTAATAGACTGAGGAAACAGACTTGTGCGTTTTTCTTCACCTGGTACCAGCGGTGCTCCACACACCTAGATATGTGGCCAGAGGTCAGGGGACTTTGTCCAGTTGTAAACAGCTTAAGATGCCATGTCTCCTCTGTCATCTCATGCATGTTGTGAACAAAACATATTTGGTGCCAGGTTTTGTTCATTAGGTTTTCTGGTGGAAAAGCTGGATTAACCTGGACCAACAACAGCAAACTCAGTTTCAGTTGCATCATTATTTGGTTCTACAGCAGATGTAGATGGTGTTCTGCTGAAGGCTCCTGAGCTCTTTCATCTTTAAATGGAACCAGTAGCTCAGAATGTGTTTGAACTGGTTAGTTCTGTCTTGAAAATCTCTTTTCTATCAAACAGATGTTAAACTTGGTTTGCACAGTTCCAGATGTTTACAAGTTGATTGTTCGACGAGTGAATCGTCAGTAAAGCACTCAGAGAAGGTCTGCCAAGCACTAGCGTAACATCATGGGTATAGGCCCCGGTGCAAATATTTTTTTTGTACCCCCACCCCCGCCCAAAACACAAGCGCACCTCGTGCACGCTACACGCACGCACAGCCACTCAAGAGAGGCTAGGCTAACGCTAAACGTGATGCTACATTTTCTCATCAATTTTCATCAGCTGCACCAGTTGCACCGTCCATATTTACGCCACTGCTGCCGAGGCATGATCCAGCTGTACTGATGTTCTTGTTAACTGACTAACTAACTAACTAACTAACTAACTCAGGAATAAACAGCCTTCTTGATGGAGATAAATATTCAGTAAGAGTTTTATCAGGTAACACTTCACTTGTCAGTATGTACTGCACATGTTCATTTAAATAAAAAAAAATTAATTACTTGATAATTCTGATTGTCAGTTATTTGAGTTTGTCCAGTGTTAACCATTGTAAGACCTAAGATTAGTTGAAACTGCGCACAGCTAGCAGCTGACCTCAGGCCTGCTAACAATGCTACATGCTATAGAACCAATCATAAAAGAATTTAACCCAGAAAAGACTGAAATGGAAGTAGGACACAAACGCAGACTTCAGAGATGAGCCAAAGTCTTTAATTAACGAAATGAACTGAAGGCGCTGCACCGTGAAGGCAGGACAAACCAAAAACGGTCCAAAGAGAGAAATCCATAAACCAACTGAAAAAAAACAAAACTACCAAAAAACTCCTGCAGAGCAAACACAGGACATACTCTGGGTGAAAGACAAAACAACTGTGCAAGACAAACAGACTGACAAAGACAAGACAGAGGCAGGAGTATTGGTGACAGAGCAGTGATACAGACAGGACACAGGTGAGTGCAGCAGTGGGACAGGTGAGGGCCGGCAATCAGAGAGACAGACAGAGACAGGAAGTGACACTAAACAGAACACAGACAGAGCTCTACCAAAATAAAACCAGGATAGGACAGAGACATGAACAACTCAGACTGGGGAGACACAGACAGAGACACGAGGGGAAAATCAGAAAACAAAACCAAAACCAGACAAGAACCAAGAAACAACAAGAAAAAGAGGAAACCTCCAGTCATCATGACAGAAATAAGCACGAGTGCTCTGACTTTTTTAGGTCAAAAGGAAATTAAACTGGCACATAACTAATTCCGGTTTGGTACCAGTAGTGTAGTGATGAAGCCCTAACAAGTACTGTCCCACCAGGAGAAAACACTCCAGGGGCAGGTCTACAAAGAGATGAGGGGGCAGCTGCCCCTCCTTCTGTATGGCTTTCTTCTTTGTTTAGTGTTGGGATGATGATGATGATGATGATGATGATGACGATGGCGATGATGGTGTGGAGATCACGTCAGTACATTGGTCATTGGTTCTCCCATGAGCCTTCAAGATAAGTTGAGATGTGGTGACTGTGGAAGGCCACGGCGTGTGATGATGAGAAGTGAATGATTTGATGAGCATGGCATTGATGTGAACATTAAATCATTCATTGAGACATCCTCAGTCACCTGAGGAGGAGTTGTTCCTCTGTCTTTTTACATATCTCACTAATGCACCAGTTGCCTTTGTGTTAGCCCTGCATATTGATTCGGACTCCAGGGAACAGGACCAGTTGTAAATGTATCAAGCAGTGTATCTGTGTGGAAGCATCTCCATTTGCTCTGATATATTCATTACTCATTCAGTCACTTCCTCATTTTCATTCATTTCCCTTTAATTTCTCATCTGTCTGTATTTGGACTGATCTGTGGTGCAAACCAAGAATGAAATATCTTGAGGTTGTAGACTGTGTTTTCATATGGGAGCCCCCACACACTGCTCTCCCACAGCACCCTGCTAAAACCTCCTGCCACCTGCTTCCCCCATGTAAAATTTGAACTGTGCCACAGATACAAAGAGGCTTGTGTCCACACTGTGAGTTTAGAGTAACTAAAAACTCAGAGAAGCCCTTCAGGGCTTTAGCTATATATAGTACCTGTAAATATTGTGTATAAAAATACTTAAAGAAAGGTTACTGTGTTTACTATCACACAGCAACATTTCATTTCATCAATGAGTAAGGTAGGGTGTTATTAGATCCAGTAAAAAGTATTTTAATGATGTTGATGCTTGAGGCGAAGTTCATTTCAACTTTATATTATGTCTTGCAGTGTCATTTAGTATTTAATGAAACTAAATAAAAGAAGCAGATGTGACCTCATCCCTTAAGACGGAACAATTTTACTCAACATGTTACTGGGTGTTGGGGATAATAGTGTTGAGTATGGCAGCATTACAGACCTAAACCTCCAACTGAACTGTTTGTGGTAATAAGGGAGGAAAAAAGTGTAAAATTAAAAGCGTTTTTGCTGCATCTTTTTTTAAACGATGGTCACAGAAAAACAAAGCTCCCTCCACCATGTTAATATGAGAGCACACAAAGCTCAATGACTCAGGAGTTCCCATATCCAAACAACCCATCTTTCAACCTCAGCTCAGTGGTCACGCAACAGTCACCAGCAAATTCAAAACATACAGATGCAAAGAAATAAAAAATATTAATATTAATATAAAGAGCAAAGACTAACATTAGTGAGAACTGATGGTAAATGATAATCGAACTGCACTTGCAGCACGTTTTCACCTTAGCTTAGGTCTACAAAGCACTTTACAAGTTGTTGTTGCCTCGCAATTTGCCTATTCACATTCACACGAGGCCAAACTTGCTTGACTCATATAAAATAAAGCAATGGATTAAGCAAAACAGCAGGCTACACACCCTCTGTCTCTACACATTGTTGCAAAGAAATTAAAAGTCATGAATAAAATATTGTAAAACATTAAAAAGTTACAAAAGTAAATCAAGATCACTGTATCATGAATTGACAGACAAGCTGCCGTCCCTCATCTTGAATGAAGCAGTTGTGTGTCATCTGAAAAAAGAGAATAGTTAGAAACCTTAAAACCCTTTAACCATGTTTCTCTTTGTTCTCCCAGGTTATCTCCTATTTCATGAGGAACACCAGTCCAATGTCAGATTATATGAAGCAAATGTTAAAAGTGATTCCCTGACCGTTCAGCCTGATGAGACTGTGGACACAAAAACCTTACAAAATGTTGAGGCCTCATCACCACCTGAACAACCCAGTTCCACGGACACTGCTAAGATGACCACGGCAGCGACAACACAGCCCACTACGGCACCTTCATCCGCAAGCACCGCGGACACGCCGGCGACAACACAGCCCACTACGGCACCTTCATCCCCAAGCACCGCGGACACGCCGGAGACAACACAGCCCACTACGGCACCTTCATCCCCAAGCACCGCGGACACGCCGGCGACAACACAGCCCACTACGGCACCTTCATCCGCAAGCACCGCGGACACGCCGGCGACAACACAGCCCACTACGGCACCTTCATCCGCAAGCACCGCGGACACGCCGGCGACAACACAGCCCACTACGGCACCTTCATCCGCAAGCACCGCGAACACGCCAGAGACAACACAGCCCACTACGGCACCTTCATCCCCAAGCACCGCGGACACGCCAGAGACAACACA
>OOFC01017385.1:8577-20814 GCA_900323345.1 Pseudochromis fuscus
GATACCGCCGGCTGCGCTCTCCCAGGCGACGAGTCCGGCAGGGCCGCTCCTCCGAGTCGCTGTCCAGCTCTGAGAACTCCATCAGCTCGTCGTCCTCGAAGGAGTTGTAGTGACGGGTCTGTTTCCTCACCCGGGGCGTGTCGATCACCAGAGACTCCTGCGCATCAAAGAGATGGATGTAGTGTGGAAGTGAGAGAGAAGCATAAAAGTCTTTGTAGTAACAAGATGAAGCAGGTTGAGAGAGATCTGTGAGAGGTTTATATTTTAGGTTGTATTCATAAGAGAGGGGACAGAGGAAAAAACACAAACACACTCGATTCAGTGGGGTTCTCAGCTATTAGGGATTCAAAGCACGAGCCATGGTCCACACACACACACACACACACACACACACACACACACACACACACACACACAAGGTATGTAGACAGTAGCAGTGTTTGGTGTGCAATCTGCTTCATTCATTAAGGCGGCCCATCTGTTAGGAAGGAGAGGAGCAGAGAGGAGAGGGAAAAGGAAAGCGTACACATCCTTTATCTTCCCTTCTCATCCTTTTCATTTTCATCCTGCTCTCGTATACTTAGCTTAACCTCCCCTAGCTGCATCTTTATTTTCTCTAACCTGGATTGAATCTATTTTACCATCTAAGGTGCTTCTACTGTACTAATACGCCTTCTCTCCTCTTTCTACCTTCTTCTTACCTTCACTAGATTAAAGTCCATTTCTTCCACAGTGATTTGTTCACTTGTTTTCATTCTACTTCCTCTCCTGTTGATTATTCCCTTCAGTAGCCATCTTTACTTACTTCTATCACTTTCAGTTCCTTTGTAACGTTAATTTTTCTTTACTTTTTTTCCCAATTAAATCCTCTCAGTCCCATTTCTTTGAAACTATTTTCTTTCTCTTCATTTCCTCCATCATTCTCCTTCTCTCTCTACCTTTTCTGATTTAGAGTCGATCTCCACTTCTGCGATCTTGGCCCATTTCTGCCAGAAGTTGGGGTCGTCCAGAGAAATGTCTGTTCTGTTACCAGATGAGATGAAACTGGCCTGAGGAAAAAGAAACAGAAAAGCTTAGTAAGGTTTTAAAACTGATATTGATATTCACTGGGTTTTGACAGATGCTGGCATTTAAGCTCAGGTTTGTATTGAAGCTGCCAATTGCTGAGTTTTAGCACAAATAGTTAACATTTGATCTTTGTGCCAAAATATTCAAAGTACTCTGCGTTTCCCTCCAAAAGCCTGTGAAACGTGAAGCATTTGAGCTATGGCATCAGTCTGTGATGTACGAGGATTTCTACCTTTGCAAACGTGGATCCTTTGCCTTCAGTCTGGATGGTTATAGTTTGAGTTCGTCTCTGAAGTATCTGATCAATGTCTTCCTCACAGAACTTGGAGCCTTCGTCTTCTTCATCCATCAGCGCACCATATGCGCCTTTCTTCAACAAATCCTCCACTTCTAGCTTAGAGAGCTGCTGCACCTGTAGCAACACAGATACATTTTTTTTATTAAACAGTAGAGCAAATGACTGAGGAAAACATCCAAATGAAAACAATGCAACATGCAACAACCTCACATTATTGAACTATTCTCTTACCCCATTAAGGCTTCCTTTGCGGTTGATGTCTTGAAGGACGGCTTTGTCCAATCCGAGCTTCAGGCTGGCCTTGTCGAACATTTCCCTCTCATACGAGTTCCTGGTGATCAGTCTGTAAACCTTCACTGCTTTGCTCTGACCAATCCGGTGGCAGCGTGCCTGAGCCTGGAAGAACACAGGGCGGGACAAAGACATAAAAACCAACAATTGTGTAAAGCATTATATTTCACTGTGACTTGCTTGCAGTTGGGTTTACAAGGGATTTAGGAGAAGCTTTTATGTGTGGACTGAAGAACTAGTAAAATCAAAGTAAATGTAAATCTGTAAGATCTGCACAACGTTTGCATCAGTTGTTGTAACATGAGCCAAACTTAGCAGAACTGGAACGTCACTGTAGTCTGATAAGAAAATGATCCTGACGTAGAAGAAAAGGTTCAATGCAATTTAAAGACTATTGAATTTTCATAATGCTATTTTAAACTATCTTTAGCTGAAGCTTTGATCAGTTTCCATTATTAACTAAATAGGTTAATATCATTATTTTAACAGAGGAATCAAGCAATTTCTTAATCAGGATTTGATACCAAGTTTTTACGATCTGCTCAGGATCAACTCATCCGGCACTTTAATTACAGTGATTAATTGGAAACATTAGACTGCACATTTAAACAGGCTCAACCCAACACGGTGAAATCTACAAAAATAAATACAACATTTAACAGGTTAATGAGCACGACAAACACAGCTCCCCTGACAGAACACCAGTCACGACCAATAAATACAAAACACGTTAATAGAAAACGATTCAGGTTGAAGAGAAATTCAAGCATCCTCATACCTGACAGGTTTAAAAAAACATGCATTGCATCAGAGCTGTGATAAAGATTCAAGTAACACTGCATGCTCACTTCATTATTCAAGTCATCCTTTGAAGCGTGCATTTTGTCAACTACCGCGGTCCCAAAAGGCATCACAAACGCCACTACATATTTAAAGACTGATGAGCAGCGACTTAGCGGAGTCAAACGAGAGCATGATGTCTATACAAAGATCTCCTTTTTTTTACCATGTTCTGACAACTTTGATTAAATTCTTCATCAGCCAACATTCTGGGCTAATCAGCATTTGTTGTTATGTATGTGTGAATATGTTCTGCCGTCACGTTTTTGGCCACATCACCGCACTCTCTGCCCACCTGCAGGTCGTTCTGGGGGTTCCAGTCTGAGTCAAAGATGATGCAGGTGTCAGCAGCTGTCAGGTTGATTCCCAGCCCTCCAGCTCTGGTGCAGAGCAGGAACACAAAGCGGTCTGAGTCTGGCTTACAGAACCGGTCGATGGCCGCCTGCCGCAGGTTCCCTCGCACGCGACCGTCGATGCGTTCATAAGTGTAGCTGGAGAAAACACACATACATATGTGTTGATTTTGATAAAAAAAAATGTTGGCTAAAAGCCTCTCTTGATTCCTCTTTCACCTCTTTGCCAATAGTTGCATCACATTATTCATTCACTTCTTCCAAACGTCAATTCTGCTTTTTCTATGTTTGCTATTCAGATATTCCTTACCCCTCTACACGTTCCCTTATTTTCACAAATCTCTCTTCTTTTTATTTTCTCATGCAATCTGATTACATTCCCTCTTAGCCCATCCTACTCACCGTCTCTGTATGAGGTAGTCCTCCAGGATATCCAGACAGCGAACCATCTGGGAGAAGACCAGGACTTTGTGTCCCCCGGCCAGTAGTTTGGGCAACAGCTTGTCGATGAGCACCAGTTTACCGGCCGCCTGGATCATGGCCTGCAGCTGGAAGTCTGGTGCGTCCGGACTGTGGCTCTTCTTGAAGCTTTCCAGAATCTTCTCTTCAGCTCCTAATAGAAAAGAAGACAAAGGTAAGGCAAGGCTGATTTATTTATTCAACACCTTTTACTCTCAAAGGCACTTTAGAGTGCTCTGTACAGGCAAAGAATCCATTCAAATGGTATTCAAAGTGCAGAGGACTAATTACTATAGAGCTAAGATTTTTGTTTTTTAGTTTCTCGGTAAAAGAAAGAAGCTTTATTTCTCATTCACAATCACTGTTTCATTGTCATTGTTTTCTCTTACTGTTGGTATAGAACATGTTGTAAAGTGCTGTTTAATTACAGGCAACTAAAAAACTGCTCATTATTGTTGATGTGTCATCAAGGTCGAGCACAACCACGGAGGAACAAGGTCACTGAGTGTGTGTGTGTGTGTGTGTGTGTAAGTGTGAAACAGAGATTGACTGTCTATTACCTAAAAAAGCACACTGGGAGCACAAATCTCCACCAAGACATAATTCATGTCTGATCTCGACCAATGATGCATAACCACTAATGAATGTAAACATTACTTTGTTGCATGTGTGTGTAGATTCTCAACAAAATCCTTTAAGATGTGACAAAGTTAGGAATTTTTAAAACGGTCACTCATTGTAAAGTATAGGGATTTTCTGGGAGTTCTGTAATTTTTTTTTTATTCATGTTATTTTATTTCATTTTATCTATTACCTTTTACGGCCTACCAGCCAGAAGCCTCAAAAAACTTCAATACATCCGCCGCCCGCCTCTTCACCCACTCCCGGTCCCGAGAACACATCACCCCTGTCCTCCAGAATCTACACTGGCTGCCCATCTTACAATGAATACACTTTAAGATACTACTCCTCACTCACAAGGCCCTGACCAACCAGGCTCCTACCTCCTAGACACCGCTCCACCACCACACTCATAACCTTCACTCATCACATGACAATCGCCTGTCACCTCTCACACGTGCCAGTCACTGAACTTGGGGGGACAGAGCTTTCTCCATCGCCGCCCCCTCCCTCTGGAGCTCTCTTCCCAAAACCATCAGAGACTGTACAGACACCAAGTGATTCAAAACACTACTCAAAACACATCTTTTTAAGGCAGCTTTTAATGTTTGACTGTAGCTTGGTTATATATTAGCTCTGATTGCTTTCTTCAGTTTTCACTTCATTTAGGTGACCTTGGGCTGCTGCCTCTACCTTCTGCACCATCTCTGTCCTTTTCATTACCCCTACCCGAACCAGGGTCTGTATCTCATCCCCTCTCTCATCTCTACCTTCTGTACTTCTACCTCCTACCCGAACTAGGGTTTGTATCCCCTTCCCGCTTTTACTGGTGCAGCTGGAGAGAGGCTGTGGCAGAACGGGTGTACATGGCGAGAAGTTATTTGGATCCTGGTTCCCTCAGACAATAGTCATGAAACGCATAAACGTTCACTCTAACACCGGTCTTCTCTCCCCCATAGTCTTTCTTTGTCCTCTCTGTCCTCTTCTTTCAAGGTCTCTGCAGGTCTCTGGAGCTGCCTCTTCCTGAGCGATGGAGCTTCGTGGATCTGGGGCCTGACTGACCGATCCATCCTGTTCTGACTTGATGATCAGGATCTCTTGCCTCTTCTCTAAATCTTTTGTCCCTCTTTCGCTCCCTGTCCTTTTGTCTCTGCCTGTCTCCCCGGTCGCCGTGGCAGCGGGGCCCCCTCAATGAGCCTGGTCTGCCGGAGGTTTCTTCCTGTTAGAAGGGAGTTTTTCCTTCCCACAGTATTTCCAAGCACCAACTACCAAGTGCTGCTCGAGGGGAGACCGACTGTGGGTTGTTTTTTACATTCTTAAGTGTTATCATTAAAGGTCCCTATATAAGTGTCTGATTTTTTCTATTAGTGTAAAGCATCTTTGAGCATTTGTTAAAAGCGCTTACAAATAAAATTTATTTATTATTATTATTATTATTAATTTATTCATTTTTTATTCCTTTTTTATTGATTTTTTTCCAGACAGGATTTCATTCTCTGATCTTGCCCAAAATGCAATAACTTATTCAATGGGTAATACACTATTCATTAAAAAAATGATAAAGATTTGTAATGTTGGTGACGGACAGACACAAACCAATGCAAGCGAAAGCATAACCTCTTAGGAGGAGTTGATAATGGATCACACTCTTGATGCTCTCTTTTTACCTCCACCATGTTTCCACCTGTGTCTGTCAGAATGTTTGAACAAGACAGTGTTGCTATTTCACCACAAGGGGGCAACAGTGGTCAGTCTACAGTATCAGTACAGCTGGATTATGCCTTGGTGGAGGTGTGTCCTCGCTAAGTGGTTTCTAGATCTTACCTGTGATAAGGTATGGGTGGTTACAGCACTTGCGGAGCTCCATCATAGTGTTAATGAGGTTGGGCATGTTGTGCTGGTTCGCTCCTTTAGACAAGAAGGAGAAGTTCTTCTCCAAGATGGCCCGGTAGTATTTCTTCTGAATGTTGGTCAGCTCCACCTATAAGAGTAAAAACAAGCAGGAAAAATAAAATAAATCTTTGTTTTCCTGTTTTCTTAACCCACTGTCAAATAACTCAGCCGGCACCATTAATCATACATTAAGCTGTGTGTCAGCATTACAAAGTAGAATACTAAACAATAATAAAATCATCCAGCCATTGATCTATTCTGTTTGCCACAACTGGACAGTCCATCACTGGGCTGAGACACAAACAAATAGGAAAACAAATTTAAATTCACACCTGCGGGGCAGTTAAAGAGATTTTTATTCCCTTAACTTGTATGTGTTTGGAATATGAGAGGAAACTGGGCCAGACAAAATGAACACAAACACGTGAAGAACATACAAATTCAACATGGAGAGGTTCCATCTGACTGCACTGGCTCTTCTTCCTTGTACATCAAAACTTTAATTTGTTCCTTTTAATTAGCTCAGTATTTAATTTTAATTTAATTTAGAATTTAGCTGCGATTGAAGAGACTAATAAAGACTAATAATTCTGATAAAAACAAGTCTAATTATTGGACTCATTACTGCAGCCAAATGAATGAAGCTTTTGTCAGTGATATTCCACAAATCATTAAAACAGAAGAGAGTGAGATTAAAAAAATACTTGCAGCACTCCAAAGTAATTAGTAAAACTACAAGAATGCTGAAAGCAAGTAATTACTCCACATCTTTTATGTGTATATCCAACACACAGCCATACCTCTATAATGGTCTCTTCTTTAGGTGCAAGGTTTTTTTCTACATCATCTTTCAGTCTTCTGAGCATCATGGGCTTCAAAATGGCCTGAAGCTTCTTCACCTGTGGGAGGGAAAGAGCAGGCGTGTGG
Organism: Pseudochromis fuscus; assembly: GCA_900323345.1. Lineage (NCBI taxonomy): Eukaryota > Metazoa > Chordata > Actinopteri > Pseudochromidae > Pseudochromis > Pseudochromis fuscus. The sequence goes on from OOFC01017385.1 coordinate 15,328, forward strand.
GATATGAATGCAAATATTTCATACATAGTTTTCTTGCATTTTTCACAGAGAGAGTTTTAAATCAAATAAATGTACTTCTTTTAGGAGAACAAGAAAAAATAAGGTGAGTCCACAGACTGTATATAGACTGGATGAAGCTAACATGATGTCATCCGTTGGTTTGTGGACATCACCATATTGTTTTTTTGCAGCAGGAAGTGACCGTATTTGGATAGGAAGGGAGGAGTGAGGAGGCGGGGCTGACTCATGAACCTGAGGACACTGCCTAATGTGGATGAGCCTCGAGTCAATCAAACTAACCACGCCCCTAAATCATCCTCTTTTGGAAGTCTAATATCTACTTTAATGGTGAAATGAGTTTCAGGCGGACACCAGATCACTGATGAGAAGAACCGATTGTAGTTAATCACATCAGAAAGACTTGAATTTTATTGATTTTACAAACACCAAAATTTATTTTAGTTGACAGGAGAAAGCCACCCAGGATCAACTTCTTCCTAGCTACAGTCTACAGTATGTTGCATCTATATGTGTTAAGTGTCTACATAAAACAGTTATCTGATCATACCTGTTCATCTGTCTTGAGATCTCCAAACTCCTCCAAGAAGGCGCTTTCTGAAGGGAACTGCAGCGGCTCCAGAAAGTTCAACAGACTGAACAACTCCTCCACTGAGTTCTGCAGGGGGGTTCCTGTCAGCAGAACCTTGTGTTCCTGTTACAGAAAATATATTTTCAAAACCACAAAACATCTCACAAAACCTGTGAACTGAAAAACATCGCCATGAGGTTTATTAAATCCTGCAAAACGAAGGTGGGAAAAACAAGATTACACACAAATAGATAAAGGAAATGAAAGAAACACATACCGATACTTTACATTTTATTCAGCGCGCACACACACACACACACACACACACACAGACTGACCAGGTTCATGAGTTTGAGTCCCTCCAGCAGTTTGCAGTTCCTGTTCTTCAGCCGGTGGGCTTCATCGATCACCACGCAGCGCCAATGCAGCTTCTTCAGCTCCGGACAGTCAGCCATGATCATCTCGAAGGTGGTGATGATGCCATGAAACTTTAGCACACCTGGGATAGTGTTACCCTGTGATGGAAAAAAAGAGTGAGAAGAAACATTTAAAACATTAGTTTTAAAGTTTAGATATCTAGATGGTTAAAGTACAACTGTTATGCTACTTTCCAGCTTCATATTTATAGTTTTGGCCTCTTGAGTAGTTGTACATGGATTATTGTTTTAAAAAGTTCTGATGGTCATTTATACAGTCCTTCATTTCATCCTCATGTCTGAAACAGGCTGGTTCCAATACATTCACATTAATCAGTGAAAGTGTGTGACATGCTGGAAAATACCAACTGAAGTGGGAAATGTGGTGGTTGGGAAATACGAAAGGTAGCACAGCTAGTAAAATGCTAATGACTGTACAGTATGTCCATGCAGAGGCTGTTATTTATATGCTGCAGTACATGAAACAAATAAATCTATTAATAATTGGTGAATGCATTTAGTTATAGTCTTGTTTCAGAGCAGCTACAGAAAAAACAAAATTCAAAGCTTTTCAAACAGCAGGCAGCAGTCTGAGCACTTTTCTCACAGAGATTACTGGAACATCATTTTTCCTCATGACTTCAAACTTTGGTCATGTGCAGTATAAACACCCAATATTGTAAAACTGTATTTAGAACAGAAAACAAGGAAAGGGTAACCTTTAATTTATGTTGTTAAAAGTCACAACCCTCTCCCTTCCCTTGTTTCTTGTCTGCCTCTATACTATTTAATCAATTTAAAAAACAAAACTTTTAATGATCCTACAGATACCCAGTGATTCACACGTTCATCATAAAGCCAGAGCAGGAATACAAGACCAGACACCGACCCACCGCTTACATCTTTTGGGCTTGTTATAAAAATGCCACACAGCTGACTCATCAACTGGGTGACCAATGAGAGGTGATGACTATGACACAAACAAAAAAAATAAAAACATTACCTGTGGGTCTCTGTGAAACATTTCGTACTGCAGGATCATCTGCCGGCTGATCTGCGAGCCGTGATACACGATGACGTTCATGTGCGTCCACGTGCGAAACTCCCTCTCCCAGTTGGTGATGGTGGACAGTGGGGCGATGATGAGGAAGGGGCCGCGAATGCCCATGCTGAAGATCTCGTACAGGAAGGTGATGGACTGGATGGTCTTTCCCAATCCCATTTCATCTGCCAGTATACAGTTTTTTCTAGGACAGAAAAAACAAAAACAGTGTGAGAGACCAAGATACAGCAGCAGGAGAAATGCCCACATCTTCCTTATTGTCTCCTATAATGCTGAATACATTGAATGTACCCATTTATGCAAATCTGTAGAATAATAAGGTAATTAATGCATCACTACTTGTGGTAACATACTTGTCTCAACATGAGGCATTGGTGATATTTATATAAACTTTGCATCTTGAGATATAAATGAGGTTACAAAAAACAAGACGTTCCTTATTAAAATGCTAATTTATGGTCAAATGTAATCAAGAAATATACTTAAATACTAAACGTAATTGCGAGGTGATGAAATGACGAGCTCAAGTTTGGAGAAGGTTAATGTAACTGCATTTATTTAAGAATGTCAGTTCAGGCTTCTGCAGAAATACGCAGCCATGTTTCTACATTTGTATATTATCTACAGAGAACCAGTCTTTACAACACTGAGCACAGACAATTGTTCAGAACACACTATGGCCTCATGGTTTTATTTCTCTGGGAGCGTTCAAAGCACTGTTTAAATACTGTGACACTGAGGAGTGTATTAGGAAGGTCTAAGCTGGATTTTGTATTATGGGCTATAGTCCCACGGTTGTTTTTATGCATTTAAATCTGTGTCCTGTGTTGGTTTTGTCAAGTTTGATTTTATTATTTTGTGATTTTCTAACAATAGATTTTAATTTCAAGAGACTTCCTGGTTAAATAAAATAAATTTATAAAAAACAAAAACTGGAAAAACATGTTTCGTGTAAATTTGCATTTTTAAATTTTAAGAAGAACAGATGAGGGATTTTCTGCATCACATTTTTACATGAATCACAGTTTGTTTCAGATCAGAAGTAGGGCTGACTTTAGATTGGGTTAGATAAGAATAAGGTTAGTATTTTTATTTTTTTTTAAATTGACATGATAGTATGAAGTTATAAAAGGTCATGGCAGCTGTTCACTATTTCTCTGAAAACTGATTTAGTCTCAGTCTGACAAAATACACTGTCATTATGTTTTTTTTTTAGTTTTACAGTTTCTGTCAATTTCAAAATTATGTCATGCCAACCTTTGTCTGGACATCTGTGTGCTGACCATATAATGTATATAGAAATACACGCAACAACCAGGTCTCAAAATGCAGAAGTATTAAAAAGTACAAACACCACCAATGGCCACTAGATGCTGGCTCCAAAAACCCAACATGGCGAGGTTCAAATGATAAACTCCTGGCCACAAACCAGCGGGTGACGTCATGTTAGCTTTGTCTATTCTATATACAGTGTATGGTGCTGACTGCAAGTGCACAAAAGAGTAAACTAAATGTTTGCTTTGTGTACTGTGTGCATGTACATCATTTCCAGTCCAAACAAACAAAGGAGCTCTGCATCTTTCATTATGTTATCTTGTTCATGTGTGTGCAACATGTCTCCATACATATGCATCTCATTGTAGTTGGAATAAAAGCATGTGAAGGTGCAGGTGCAGTGGTACACACTCCGGGTACACAATCTAATAATCAAATAAATTAATTAAGCCTAAATTAGTGAGATTGCTTTAAGTGGCTCTGGTGTGTCTGTGTGATTGTGTGTGTGTGTGTGTGTGTGTCTGTAAATCATCACCTGTTGTACCAGTTGAACAGTAACCAGTTCATTCCCTCTAACTGGTATTCTCTGAGCTGGTTTCCATTCCGGTAATCTCTGGAGTGCTCCAACTTCTGCCACTTGTCTGGAGGAGGACGCTCCTGTGACAGAAACACACACATAAAAATATACATTATTCAGCACTGTCAGTCCACTGACTCACAGTTCATGACCTAGCACAGTGATTACCAAAACTGAAAGATCAGCACATTAAACTATGACTAATAACAACCTCTTACTAGATGAAAATGTTTCTTCATCTGAACTGAATCCTTCACTCTACAAAGATTTCATCCAAAAAACAAGAATCTTATTAGATATTAAAACTGTTTGGTTTCCTGATGAATTAGGAAGGAGGTAAATGAGTTGTTCAGATTTTTAAAGGTAAAGTAAGGTAAGGTGATTTTAGGCTGAATGGACAAATAAGTAGTGCAACAAATTGGTGCTGCCAGGCCATAATAATAAGTGATGATACTAGTGTTGAAATTATTAATGGCAGACGAGCAACAATAATGTGCCTTCGCTCCTGTATGTCTCAGGAGCTGAAAGAGACAAGAAAATTGCTGCTATTCACACAACATTGTATTCACCATCCTGCAAAGTAAATGGACTGTTGGAGTGGTCAAGAGACCAATGATTCACACAAAATACACAAACCTAACATATTTGTTCTGCTAGCATTAAACGTCTGGGCTGCAGAGTAACATCCAATCATTGAAGGTTATAGAACAGAGGACGTGTGACATGAATTAGATCATGAGTAGTTTCAAAATATTAATTTTACTTTTAAAAACTAACACAAATCTAGACATGGAAAATAAAAAGCACACAGCACTGATTGCATGTGCACTCATTAGCCCCAGAAAAGAAAACAAGGCCACGATGGTGAGTGGTTGTAACGATGTGGGCAGGAGAGGTTGTCTGCTCTGCAGAAAGGTTTGGAGATGAAATATCAACCCAGAAAAGCTATAGTGGTGCTGTGTTTTGCGGTTTCCCTTTTTCTATGATCTTCCCGCCTACTTAAAATCAAAATGTAAATGTCTTTTCTCACTTTTTATCTGAGATGGTTCAAGACGTCTGGATTGCCACCCACACCTCCACATCTTTTAAGAAATTCAAATAAATCTCCACCAAAAAAAAAAAAAAAAAAAAAGCCAAACACAGAGTTGGAGGCATTATGAACAGGAACATCTTTCTGTATCTGAGCAGGACAAACGGCCACAAAAAATGAAAGTAAGTGTTGGAGTGTTGGAGAGTCAACTTAGAGAACTAAGAAGTCATAAATCAACATATTTCATCAATCATGTCCACTGAAAATGACACGACAATTACGTCAAACACTGCAAATGGGTACAAACAAAGACCTCTCCCAGACATACAGTGTCACACTGAGACATCAGATTTCAGGGAAGCTCAATAAATACATGTAAAAGAAAGCTTACAACATGCCTTTATATTTTAGCCTGTGAACAGTGACTTCATCGCTTTGCACTCTTTTGCCTTTCTTCTATTGTTCATTTCTTACTATTCCTTTTTTGAACGTTTTCTAATTTCATGTATTCTCTTTTTCTTTTGTAGAGTTTTGTTT
>OOFC01017385.1:20834-36283 GCA_900323345.1 Pseudochromis fuscus
GTAGAGTTTTGTTTTTATGTATACTACTTTTAAATTCTGTTTTAATCAATCCATGTATTTTACTTTAATTTCATTTTAATAAAAGCACTTTGTGCTACATTTCATGGATGTGCAAAAAAGTGCTACACAAATAAAGTTTATTGTAGTGAGAATTAATTAAAATAGTAGACAATACAGATTATTAGGTTATGTCTGCTAAACACTTGTATGGTTAATTACTTTCAGAGTTCCTCAAAACTTTCTGTGACACAAGGAACATAAGATCGATTGGAATCACAATGATAAAAATGTAAAAATTGTCAGAATAAAAAGAGAAATTTATGACAGAATGTCTTAAAAATGTCATAACACAATATGTCCAAATACCAAAATTATTTTTCAGAACCACTCAGTTGCTTTTTACTTTTTTCTGCCAATGTCCAGGAATTTTCTAAGATGAGAAAAATCCTAAAACCTCCAGGTCTTCCACTTTTTCCAGGATGCATGGTCGTCCCTGTCCATGTCAAAGTATTACATTTCTAGGTCTTTATATTCAGTCGTGTTCATCCCACTGCTACTGATGCTATACCACTTTAAAGATTTTCTATTTGCTTATATCTCTTCATACTGTAAATGTGTCATTCTAGCAAAAAAACATTTGAAAAAGCTTCTACAAGGGTCATAGTTTTTCTAACTGGCATCACGTTATTAAATCAGCATTTTTCTCCTCTTTTTCACAACATTGCTTTCAAACTGCTCTTTTCATTTCTTGCTTATCTTGTTTTATGTTGCTACTCACCATGTGTCTGAGGTCTGCCGGCAGTTTCTGGATCTCCTCAAACTCTTTGATCTTTTCTGGATCCAGGTCCTCCTGCAGCTCCCACGTTGCCTCCTCGTACGACAGGCTGCACCACTTAACGAGGTAATGGGTCACCTCCTACAACAGCATACAGAAAAAACATGTTGTGTGTGCCACAGGACAGAGTATACCACCACCACCACCACACTGAGGACCTTCAGTAATAACCACTTTCAAAGCAGACAAACACCACTGTGAGAGGCTGTCTGTGTTTACGTGTCACCTACCTCTCCGGTCTCAGTGTCTGTGGTAACAGCCACCTCCAGGACTCTGTCCACCTCGACATAATCTGGGTTGAATAAGTCCTCATCGGGCTAGAAAAAGGGACAAAAGAAACAAGAAAGACAATGAGGGAATACTGATTATTCAGTATTAATCAGGTCAGGGGTCATTATGTTTACTCTAATTGTCTATACATAGTTTGTAAAATACACCAGAAAGCTGCAGTTTTCTTATAAATGAACCTAAAATATTAACCTTACATCAGTGTGAGATTTATATTATGTCCGTTTTCATTTTTACATGGAAAGAAACAAATAATACAACATTTTTAAAGCACTTAATTTAGCTTTTATTAAATCATTATTCGTATTAAAAGAATAGAAAATACTGTAAAAAGAAAACTGCTGTGTGCTGTGTATCTGTCAGCATCACTAAGATTTATGGCAGTTCATTGGGAATAGCTGTTATGTTAAACAAATGAGAAAATAATAATGGTGATTTAGTGTGCAGAGTGAGTGGTGAAGGTTGTTCTCCTTTTGTTTTATATGTGCATTTACCAAGCATCAAGAAAGTTTTATTTCTAGTAAGTGAATTAATGATGTCACTCTGTCATACTTCGATGGTGATGGTAAGAATAAAAGTCAAGAACTGGACATGAATCAAATCAATAATACGATGAAGATACAGGAAAAATTAAAATGCCTGGCAAAAATACTGTCACAGCTCCCCCTGGCTCTCCAGTAGATTGTACAAACACAGTAGAAACATACTTATATTTACGCAATATTGCAATTATTAATTCATCAGCATACTTTGATTTCTGTATTTTGTACTTCTATCACTGTTTTTTCTGTCTTCTCTGCATGTACAGTGCCTTTAGTTCTGCACGCCCTCCCTACAGACAAGACAAACCCTTTGTTGTAGCAGCTGAAGAGTCCCCTGAGACCTCCAGTGATTTCAACCTATATAAATAGAACTGACGAGAAGCACATCTTCAACAAACGCTGCTGATTGTTGAAGAGACACAAAGAGATAGAAAATAGTGCTACTTTCCCACCATCCATTGGCCCTCAACAATTTTTCAAAGAGCTTTGACAGAGGCCAACAATGAAGTCTGACACCATGTCTCGAGGTGTTGCCTGGTTACAGCATGTTGTAGTTAACCTGTTGACCTCTAAAGCTCCTCCAACACATTACAGCAACACTGGATGAATGTGTTGTGAATTATCAGGCAGCGTGGCCTATTCATTATACACATGCAGTAATCATATTTTCATTTTCCATAATCGCTTCGTGATGGGCAACATGGGTTTGGTAATGGCATAGCTAGGATAATGACACATAAATTTGTCCAGCGTGACTCCAAAGGAGAAAGTTGTCCTCTCTACCCAGTCTTGAACAGTAGATAAAGACAGCAGGTGGAGATGGTGAGCATTACCTCAGTGAACAGGTGTTTCATCTGGGCCTGTTTGGTCCTGAAGCGTTTTATCTTCTGGTGGATTCTGGGATCTTTCTCCAGTTCTTCCAGAGTGGCCCATTTGCAGTGTAGATAGGAACTAAAATAATATAACAAACGAATAAACACAGCTTTTAACTTGTAAAGTATTATATTTCCTCAAATTAAAAACCAGAATAAAAGAAGAAACACCACAGACACAGGCCAGGGAATAAAAGAGTGAATAAATTAACCTGAATACATTTCACAACAAAAGCCTAGCAAATAAATTAAACTCTCCCTGCAATTACTACATAATGAAGCCTGATTAAGAAACAAAGGATTTCTGTCTACCTAAATGCTGGTTTGTGGGCTTTTATTTTGAATAAGATAAAGGAAGTGTTAAGTTTGCATTAAGAGGATAATGCAGAACCTTCACAGTGTTGATCCACTTTGGTCTCGATTCCATTTGAATGATCAAACTCATCAAACCAGGAAGTCAGAAATAGTCTCGCTTCTCATGCAAGCCAGCCTCAAACAGAGGCCAGACACCTCTGCAGTTTGGGTAAGTGAAGGAGACAGCCACTGTTGGATATGGATTTATTCTGCCTGTTTGAGATGTGTAAAAAGTCAAAATGTAATACTCTCCTCAATTAATCCAATATAAAGCAGTGTGAATAAAGGAAAGGAAACTGTGAAGCAGAGGCATATAAAAAATAAAACTGTTTTATTTTTTTATTATTAATATAATATTTTCTGTACTGCAAATTATTTTAAACACACAAAAACTGCCTTTTGAGGCAGAAAGAGAAGATATGTCTTAGACACAATGTCTTAAGCAGTGATTTTTGTACAGACAAAGAAATCCTTAATCATTAGTGGACAGGAAAGACGGCAGAACAAATGCTGTTACTATGGCTACAGCTGGACATGCATGATTTAATCCATAAACCACAATCTATAAATGGACAAATATAAATGTCACTGCAGTGTTCAGTGTGTAACATTCACCCCATACAGTCACTAAACTGCCTCTGCAACTACTTATGCATTTGATAATACATCATGTATAATAATGATTTTTTACACTACAAATATTATACTTTGCTATAACTTTATAATGTGTGAATACATTATAAATATATAAAGTTATGGAAAAGTAAGGCATTCACATCCATTCAGCTGAGTTCAACTCGAGCTAAATGTTTTATTCATCACCCTGGAGAATAAATTACAACCATTAAAACTACTGTATGTATATGTGTAGATCCTTTTCTTAAAGATACAAAGTGCTGGAACAGAAACAAGAGTCTCCAGAGATCCAGAGACTCGAGGCTTGAGGAGCTGGGAATCAGTGAGAAAATGAAAAGATCTCCCTCAACAGCCACTGCTGAGAAGCACTTCACTGACTCAAGACAACAGTCCACAACTAAAAAACAAGCGACGTGTGCAAAGTCAACTTCCCTGGGAGGAATCAATGTCATAAAAAACAATTAACTAAACAGCTCAAAGAAAAGTCAGGACAATCTTCAAATGTACCTCCTCTGCAACTCAGAGGCTCTTTGACCATGTAACTGTCTGCAATCAGGTGGCTCAGTGATTAGCCTGAAGATGCAACTCTTTTGAAATGGTTTGGTCTCAGATGTTCAGGCTGATGTTTGCATATTCTCCTTGGGTGACTCTGAAGCTAAACCACTAAGATACAATTTGATTTCAGGCAGGAGAGCGTGTTTTCGGACAGGGTATTACCAAAGCCAGCAAGCATCAACTGCTGGGTAATGAAACATCAATAAAATAAAAGGTTATGTTTTTGTTGTTGTTAACCACATGGCTGATTTCTATAATTTCTTACCCACGGTATTACCCACATTACAACAACTGATTACATTCTGGGCCAGATCAGAAGACAGAATCCTGTCTGAAAAATCCCTATCTGAAATAATGGGTGAATGTTTTAACAGTATGTTTTAACAAGCTATTTCACCACAGAGGAAACCAGTGTTCAGGCTGTAGCATCAGTGCAGCAGGACTATGCCATGGTGGAGGTTCGGACTTTCTGAATCTTTACCGAGACATTGTTGCAGCAGCATTAGACTGAGTGGTGGTTTTCATTTTCAGCAACCTTGATGTACAGAATGAATCTAACACCTCAGTGGATGCCAACAGCAAATGCAACTACAACATCTGTCTGTGAAGACTGTCAGTCATCCGGGTCCTGGTTATCTAAATGGTGTCATATCTTAGGCAACTGGTCTTGGTTTTAGAGGTTTTTACTTGCGTTTCAGACAACTGAAGAAGCATCTTGGATGGGAAGCAACATCCTCAGGATTGTTTGTAAAGTTAAGTCCAGCTACCCGAGATTCAACAGCATTTACACAATCACACCTCAAAACTCCAGAGAATCACTGCCACACTGACACAACTTCACCTCTTATTCTAAACAACACAATATAGGCAACGCAAAGTTGGTGTATAGGACATAACCATTACCATTCTCCCAGCACAAAGCTGCACCGATACAATGTGCTGACCCCATCAATGTATATGTAAATGTATGCATAAGCAAAGACAAAGACACTCACAAATTTCTGTACTTGACGTAGAATTCCTCTGTATCCTCCGCTTGGTCCTCGGATGAAGAAGTCTACAACAGAGAATGACACAGGTGAATGTCTACAGATCTGCAGAACAGCAGACTTTAGAATGAGGGAGGAAAAACAGCAACATAATATATTTATAGTTTAAAAGTATTATTCAATTCATTGAAAAAGCATATGTTTGTTTGTTGTCTCTTCTTTACCTCTTTCTTCGCTGTTCTGACAGAGAGAATTTTCTCTATGATGTTGGCCTCATCCTCAGGTGGTTCCTGAGAGACAGAAACAGAAGATCAGAAACCAGACTGAAGGTGAGTTCAGAGAGTTTACTTTTCATGCAGGGATGGTAGAAATACTCATTGAAACAAAGCACTTAGAGGAACACCACTCAAAATATAAAATGTGTATTACCGTATTTTCCGGACTATTGAGCGCACCTGTCTATAAGCCGCTATTGAATTTATTCGAACAGTTTCATGTGCTCCACTCTGACCAGGTCTGATGTGACAAGGCTAAATGTATCGGCGGCGCGGAGCTTGCTAGCTTGTAAAAAGCTAACGAGCTTCGTGCTGCGATACATGAGAAACACCGGTGTTTAAGTTCAAAGCGTCGGAAAAAAGTAGCAGCTTATAGTCCGGAAAATACGGTACTCAAAATCATGTCAATAATTATTAAATAATCCATCAAAGTGAGAGGTGTTAGTTTATCCACATGGTTTATATCAGTCAGTAGAAAGTAAATACTTGATGCTCTCCATGACACAATGCAATACAATTTAATCAACCAAAATTTACATCAACATGTACAACTCTAGAAGCTCAGTGTAACAATTTTCTGGATGTCTGGCAGTTTCTATGAACAAGTCCAAAATTTTCCAGCATACACCCCAGAGACAATTGGCCAATTCAGACTAATATTGATTTTTGCATTTAAAACTAAAATGAGGTATAATCTCAAAAAGCCAAACAGTTAGGAGAAAAGAAGACAGAAAAACTAACAAAACAACAGCAGAGTGGGATTCGGAGTCCACACTTACCTCAGCCTGCCACGCCAGAGCGGTGGCGTTAAGCGCTGAGATGCGACCAGCTCCAAGAACCGCAATAGTCTCACCGTCATCGTCTACCACCTTAAAGTCCAAATCTTCATTATACTTCCTCCTTTTGACCTGCCGTCCCGAGCGCCGCTTCTAAAGAAGAAGAAGAGGACGAAGAGAAAAACATTAAACGGAGAATAAGGACAGAAGAGAGTTAGGGAGACAATCCCAAAGTGGATAAAATGATAGGGTGAGATATTGGTGTGAATTGAGGGTGAAGTGTGAGTAGAAGATGAGAGCGACAGGAAGAAGTGAGATGGCAAGAAGAGATATTGAGGTAAAAGAGCAGAAAGTGAGAAAGGAAGTGAGGGTAGAAAAGAAGGGAGAGTGTCGAGAATAAAAGAAGACGAGGATATTTAGCGAACGACTGAGGATATTATCAAGAATGAGAAGTAAGAAAGGAACAGAAGTAGGAAGGAATAAAAGAAATAATGTCATGGGAAATTTAACCACTTAGCCATTGGGTTAATGTAAAAACATTGAAATCCATTCAGCATGGAGCTGAACTGAACAAAAGAGCCCCGGGATGTTAAATGTTCACAAACATAATGTCCAACACTGTTTATTACAGCAATTATAATGTTGATGTTATGCTGCACGTTGCTCATCCTGTATCATCAATGGTACTCCCAAGTATTGTGGATGTTGTAATATATCAAAGACTATTAAAAGGTATGTTACTTGTCAAGTTAATGACTCTCCCTTGATGTCTTTTTGACGTGAACAATTAGTCATTTCTATTTTACGCCTGCAATAATGTTTCCTCAGTTTAAAAGACAACTGCATCTGCTCATAACACCGAGTTACACCACTCGTTTCATGCAACCCACTGCAGTCCACGCTGTGCTGTGTGCACTCACTGCATTATCCAGGGGGTCTTGGCTGTCCTCTCCACCCATGTTGAGGGCTGACGTTGAGGTAGTGTCGTCACTCTCCACACCCTCCTGGACAGCCGGCTCCTGGTTTCTCCTTTTCCCTTTCTTCTTCTTCTCCACCGGCGCTGCGCCAGGATCTCTGCGAGGGGAGGAATTCTGATGAGTAATTAGCAGCTCTAGTAGCCTGCGGCAGCGTTTTCTCACCGAGTCACTAGCTGGAAACTCTACTGCTCCCCGAGGATTTATGGAGGGCTGGTTGAGGAAGTTGTATCAGGTGCAGACATTTTATTCTCACACTTTGCTCTTATATGTTGAGGTGTTGTTGTTACCCAAGACTGAGGAACAACACTGGTTCTTGGTCACTGACGCTAACAAACTAGACTAGCCAACTGCTGCCTGCATGACTAAAGTCAGCTTCAGTTTAGAAAGCTAGTAATCTGGGAACAAACAAGGGAAACTCAGAAAGAACTGAAGGAAAAACTGGGGAATTTCCCTGCTTACAATAAGTCTATGGAAGAGGTGACTAAATTACGATTTGTATATTTGTGTCATAATGATTCCCCTTTGATTGGAAAACTTATGGGTGTGACTATAGCACGTATGATGTCTCTGGAGAACAACAGTCAGTCAGAGCTATAGAGGAATGATCGCCTCCAGAGACTTGGACTACAAACTGTATATTACTGTAAACTACCATATCTCCATAAATAAAAATCAGGATTCAATTGAAAGCCGTGTCTGTAATAATCCAAAAAACAGCTAAGAAAACAGCTATGTTAAATATGAACAAGCGTTAGACCCGCCTCCTCACTCCTCCCTTTATATCCAAATATGGTCACTTCTGGCCCCAAATAACCAACATGTCAGCGTTCAAACATCACGGTTTTATGTCACAGTGATGTCACCATCTCTTAAATGCAATCTATGACTACTGTCTATTTGAACATTAACAGTGGGCTTTTATTTTGAAATTGTTAAAGGAAGTGTCGAGTCCGTATTAACTGTGAAATGTGGTAATACTAATGCTATGGTTCTGATCTTGCTTGATTTCTCTCATTTCAAGAGTCAAAAAGAGGCTTCAAAGTGAAATATGACTAATTAAATGTATCAAACAAAAAATTAAAAATGAAGTTATGTCTCTAATGTAAGGTGACATCAAAGAGAGGCTGGATACCTTCTATAGTTTAAATAATTAAAGGCTCAGGCCACTTTTTATGGATTTACCTTGTGTACATTTTTGCCCGGTAATATCCAAAGGCACATTTCCAACCCATGACGCTGACATACTGCAGCCCACAAGGTAACAAAGTCAGAAAATGAGAGGCTGAGCTGTCGACTGAATGCAACTGTGACACAAACTCACCCACATTGCATGTTATATTCTTTCAAGCGTTTTGTTGTTCGTTCACACTGCTTTTACACAGAGGACCCACTTTACTGAACATGCATCCGACCCATGTTTGACCCCATTCATGAGACTGTGCTCACATATAAATCTCACACAGAATGAGCTTGTGTTTGCAAGTGCAGTTCCACTCACATCAATAATATATCACGTAAAATAAACAGGGTTACATTATTTCTTTTTCTGATTTGCTCAGCTACAACTGCACACTAATTAAGCTCATGCCTGCTGCCCTACAGTCCGGCTGATAAACAATCTTCAATCACTCTCACTTCCTCATTTTTTAGAATCAATATCTATTTATATGTACACGATAGCATATCAGTTGATGTTGAAAATAGACTGTTGAAATGTGTAAATGATGTGTAATGTGTAACTTTTTACATTTTCATACAAACATGAAAGACTGCAGCGCCACTTCATGTTTTAACTGCATCCTGCTTAAGAATCTCAGAAAATGTTTTTTCTTGAATACAATGAAAGTCACATAGGTTACAAACATTCCTAATGGCTCTGATAATGCCAATAAACTATTTGTTTGAGCTTACAAAAAAAAAGACAACTGCATAATTCTTTAGAAATTCTCAAGCAGATTTGTTGATACATTTTTTCCCAGTGTTGCTAGCAAACAAACCAACGCTTGTGAAACATAACCTTCTGGACTGGGGTGATAACAAAACAGAACAGGAAATCCCAAAAAGGAAATGTCTTAAGCTGTGTTCACAAATTTCTCCCACGTTGCGATAATGTAATAAGAGAATAGAAAACGTGGGTAGGCGCGTAAATGCAAATTTGCGTCCGCACAAGTTGAAAAGGTTTGAACTTTGTGAAAAATCAGTATTGAGATTCCCCGACGTCACAGAGGAGCAGAAATGGAGGATAAGCTTATTGATGCCATCTGTGGTCATCCAGAGCTCTATGACAGGACTTTGACTCTGTACTCAGATAAAACAAAGACGGAGAGTACTTGGAGAAAGGTTTTCATAGTTTCTAGCTCTTCAGTACCAATATTTTCAATCCTGTTTATTGTTGACTGTTGACGGTTCCTTGCTGCACACTTTTCCAGAGGGAGTACTCCTATTTGCTGTTAAGGGTGAATATTCGGCAAAATCTCCAAAATCAGTTCAGTGCAAGTCCAGCATATTTGTGAAAGTCATATGCTTAGTGTGAACATAGCTTTATTGCGTTGTACCTTACAAAAGGTCGCTCTCTATCAAACTGTCAATGTGTGTATGGTCTGTTTGGGATATTACTGTCAGGAAAACACTTTATTCCAGCCTACTACATCACTTTCTCCTATCACTGACTTAACATTTAATCAACCCTTAAGAAGCCATCGTCTTCTTTTCAAAAACGTAGCTGGCATGTGAACTGCAGAGAGCGATGAGTGATTCAGGACGATACTGGCAGCCATGGTCCGAGGGGCACAAAGAAAGATTCATCTCTTGTCCCACTTAATGGTATTCTGTCTCTCTGTCTCGCTCACACTGAAACTCCCTGGCAAAGTGAGCAGTGAGAAAAAGACAAAGCGGCAGATTAAGATGGAATTAAAACTGCGCCACATGAGGGCTTTCTAATCTTCTTGTGACTGGTGTTATCGGAACAAAACATGACCTGATACCGAAGCACAACCTGAGAATGACCCCGAGTAAGTGAGGTTCACCAGGCATTCTCCCTTTTCCTCACATCGGCGGATCCTTTCTCCTCTTCACATTTTCATCTCATTTCCTCCTCTGCTTCTGTTTTATCTGTACTCTACTTCTTTCATATCATTACCTCTGTTGCGTTCCATCTTCCTCTTATCCTCACTGAACCCATCTCTCTTTTTCTCACACAGCAGTGATTGTCACCTCTTCTCTCCATTACTTCCAGCCCTTTTTATTGTTACAGGCGCTTCTACACTCGTTACTTTTTCCTCTCTCTGTCCTTCATCAGTCTGTACCTCCTCTCTTCTTTTCTATATTCACACTTAATTTCTTCCCCCACTCTTTTAATCATAAAACTCTACTTTTATCTTTCTCTTTTCCCTTGTTCACATTTTAGCACTGAAACCCTGACTCAACTTTACTCTCTCTCTCGACAAAGTTAGCCAGAAATATATTTCCAATCTGTCTCTCTCTGTTATCAAAAACACAATATGCATATGTTCTGAGACATCTATACACAACTATATACACAACTTTCTCTAAATTAAATTTACAAAGACACATCAACATAATTACAATAAGTAGCCTCTATTTCAGTATATTTTCAGTTTTATATACATACATATATGTGTACATGATATATGTCAATATGCACTGGAACAAAAACTCTACTTCCTGAGATAAACAAGCTTGTTGTTGTCTTTCTGTGGGAAGGGGTCAAAGAAATGGTGCTTTGATAAGCAGCTGAGGATGGAGGCAAAGTGCTGGAGGATGAAGGCAGAGTGACTACCACTACATTTGTGACTAAAAAAAGATGTGTCACTGTGCCCCCTATCTTTGCTCCGGTTTCTCAACCTGGTAAACAATGCTCAGCTTTTCTGAAGTGGGCTGAAAAAGAGAGGCGAGAAAAGAGGGATAATGACGGTAAAAGCGGGAAAAGCCAACAATTTCAGGGAACAGAAAAGGGGGGGGAACAAGACAGGTAGAGAGGAAGGCAGACATGGGCATGACAAAGACTATTTGTAAAAAAAATACTAATAATAATAATAATACTTACAAAAAACCTTCAACACTGCACAACAACTTTCCCTACAGTCGACAAGGAGTCTGTCAGCATGTCTGTTTTTATTAAAATTCTGGATCCTGTGAGAGTTGGAAGCACTTGGGTATAAGTGCTGTGACTGCTTTGCCAAAACACTAAGTTGGATTTCGTAATAACCCTTTTAGAGTAGTGTACAGGTATTAGTCGTGAGATGTTTGGAACAAGACACGGTGCAGGCAGATGGTAGGTAGTTGTCCACTGTGTTAAAAAAAAAAAAAAAAGAAGAAGATGAATGCTCATGCATCCATAACAAATTTGTACTGTATTTTCTCAAATAAAAACCAGCAGTCTGTCATAAGATGGGTCTCTAACAATAGCTGGGGTGGTGACTGATATATAGTGTGCCGGCAGTTGTTTCACAATAAAAGCCATGCTATAAAGTGAAGGAAGTGAAGTGAATCTATTGAAAAACTACAAGGCTTTTAATATGAATGTTACAGGAAGAGTTTACATTTATAACGTAATCAAATAACGTTTATTTGGCTTTTTTGCAAATGTTACACAAGGTGTCAACACAAGCCGTGGAGCTGAAATGTTACACGGCTTTTAATATGAATGACTAGAAATGATTGAAATATTCAAGACGCACCATACCATAAATAATAGTAAATCTCTAAATAATGCAGAAATCATCTTGGTGATGTCTAAAACATAACTGCAGTTATTTGTGTGTATACTTTTTGTGTGCCCGTTGGGAACTGAATGAATTGATGTTTTCCATTTCTTAATCAAATGTAGTATCTGTTTTCACTTTTAAGTATTTCTGTGTTCATTCACTATTATCATCATAGCTTCCTCCTCTTCACAAGCCAGCAGCTTCTGATCAGTCAGATTATTAGTTAACCAGCAATCAGCCAAACTGAATAACTAAATAACGCAATGTCTTAAGTGTTATATTAATGATACACAAACATCTCAGATCCTGCTGCAACAAAATTTAGAGAACCAATTAATCAGTTACAAAATCGGTATTAATAAGACCAAGCTTCAAGGTTCAAATTGCTGAGTCCCATCTACACTGTGCATTTATGTTGTCCTAGGTGAGAATAAAACTCTCCTTCCTGTCTTTTTTGGCTCTTAAACTTTAGCTTCTAAGTGAAATATCTGTAACCAAGGTGCCCAGAGAGGAACTGCATTATTTGTTGGGGATGACAGGTTTACTGCTGCCTTTCTGCTGTTACTCTATCAGTGTCTACTTCCAGGGCTCTTCAAGCACAGCCTCTTTCACTTTCTTTCTTCTAAATTATTTCCCCTTTCTGCAATGTTCTCATTACAAATTTGTCTCTCCTACCATGAATTGTTAGCCTGTCGGAAAGCCTCACCTGGGTTTGCGGCCCCTCTGTTTTGGCGCTGAGGGGGCTGGCGTCTTGCTGTTGGCCTGGCCGTGGTTTCTGCCATGGCTTTCTGTGGCCCGGACCTGCCCTTGGACCTTGGAGTGGAGTCCTTGGGTGTGAGGAGGTGCTGCTGCAGGAGCGGATGGGAAAGAGGATTTGGATATTAGTGAGTCAAATCAAGTTCCTTTAGAGGATTGGGTGACATTTTTGTCATAACACTGTCCCTATTCTTAATCTGAAACCGATTGTTGACGTCTTCCATGACACTGGATGACAAAAAGCTACCGCTCGTCTAAAGTGCAGGAGAAAAACCTCACTGCAGTCACGTCAGCTGAGTTACAGGCTAAGGCATCTCCAGCTTGGTTGTGCATTTTAATTAACACATTTCACAGGTGAGAAGTCAGTGAGGGATTACAGCTTTATCGATGCACATTGGCTCTTACTGGTTGGTCAAGGATACTGTAAGGAGAAGACCTGAAAACTTATGGAAACAGTGTAAACACCTATAGATATATAGATAGTATATATTATACTATATTCTTAGAAAGAAATAGGGTGACCATTACAGTTTATGAAGTTAGCCTGGTCAAATTTTCTAGTTCCTACTAAACACAGATATCAGGGCTGTCACTTTTTATTCAATATTCAAATATTTGCTCAGATGTGGGGTGAAAAGTCGATATTCAAACTGTAATCGCTGTAATGAACTATATGTTGCACTCTCCCTATAGATGCATCGGACCATTAAAAGTAATTTCTTTGGGGTTTAATTAGTTTCAAAAGTCGCCGAGGCACCTATGCCTGTTACAAGAGTGTAGAAAAGTATCCATGGTTGGAAGAGCAACGCTGCAAGGGTTCATTCAAGACATGACACTAACAGCCAAAAATCTCAATATCATGGTGGCAATTCATTTACAGGGGAAAGAGTAGTCTGGATCAAAAATGGTGGACAGGATGACACAGAAAGAAAAAAGATAACACTGTGCATCACAACTAGAAGAAGTTCGTCCACACTCTCCCCAGGCCAACGGTGAAGTCAGCAGTGACAAAGAAATAAAGTAAAAAGCCACTAATTGCTGCAATAATACATATAGACTCCATTATCCTACTTGCAGTGTCGTCTCAGTTCAGGACCAGAAGCAGCATCTTCGAACGTGCATTGATATAATTCCTGCAGGCAATCTGTTTTTCAGCTTTTAAAGAATGCTAATGCACCCACCCACACATGTGCAAACACACACGAGCACACTCAGTCTTAATTGAATCCAACAATCACATCATAAGATTCATTTATTCTGACATGTCTGCTCATGATTTAAGGACATTTAAGAATAGAACAGTCATTAGCTGCTCCTTCCAATTAACGCTGAAATGTTCCAGCTCAACGGTTTTGTTTTTCTTTGGGTTTTGACTCACCTCAGAGAAAGACACAAACACATGATACATATTCATGTCTGAGATTTAGGAGCTACAGGTGATTTAGTGGCCAGAGGTACAACAATCAGTGTCATCATCGCATGTCTGAGGCTGCATTTTAACATAATTTAATACAAATATCACCTTCAGTCATCAGTGTTACTTTGCTAACCTGGATAAAATGAAATAAGGTGGAAAAGTGGTGTGAAACCCAGGATATCGTAAAAGATCTACACCTTTTTTAAAGGGATCTCACAATGAATAATAATTTCGGTTGGTTAATTATTCTTTAATTATTTTAATTATTTAATTTACTTTGCTTTTTTTTTTTTTTGCACTAACTGTGTATTTGTTCAATCTATAAAATGTCAGACCCAAAGAAAAATAACTTAAAAGCATAAAAAAATAGAGAACAGAACCAAATTCTCACATTTGACAATATTAAACCATTGGAGATTTGTCCTTTTGTTCTTCAGATTTTCTGTCGATTGGCAAATTCATTGATTGTCAAACTCACTCGACTAAACCTAAAATGAAACAGACCTAGGGGTGCAATGATTACTCAATATTGTCAAAAATCAATAACAAAAATAGTTGCCAACAAATATATTTGTAGACTGACCACCAGATATGTTTTTGAAGGGAGTGATGCATCTCCCTTCCTTCCTGTCTCTACTGAGAGTAGCACATGTGCAAAAACATTAAGCAGCAAGTAAACAATATTTTGTATCAGTAGCAGCTGATATCAACAGCAAAGATGATTGAAAGATTATTCTGTTTTTTTCTAATGTATAGATATTTCTGAATGAAGTATCCATCTTTCTTGTCGTTATTAATTCGCATATAATTTCACACTAAATTTAAAAGCTGATAGCAAAAAAAGAGCCATTTAAGAATTATACAATGTATAATCCGATTAGTCAACTCATCTATCAAGATTATCAACTATTAAAACAGTCATTAGTTGCAGTGCTAACACAAACTCCACTCCAGCACACAAGCATTTAAAGTAGCCACCAACCACAACGAGAACCCACAAACACTGAAACCAAACACTCAATACATGACTGCAAACCTTGATTCGGGGGTACAGGAGGTAGGACTTTGACCTTCGGTTTCCTTCCTCTTTTACCAGGAACCTTAACAGGCACCTGTGCTACTCCGGAGGTCGCTTTCCTCGCCGCCACAGTCTTCAGCTCCGTCCCACTGTCTTTCCTGCTCTCCTTTCCCTTGGTCCTGCGCTCCTTCCTCTCCTTCCCTTCCTTGGGCTCCTTGCACTTCCTCAGTGTCACCACCGTCGCCGCCTTCTCCTCCTTCCGTTTCTTTGGTTTGCTGCTTTCCTTTTCCTCCACATCCGTCACTGCTCTCTCCCACTCTCTCTTGTCCTTTTTCTTTCGTTTCTTCTTCACCCTGCCTCCACCTCCGCCATCGTCCTCCTCGCTCAGGGCGGAGGGAGGTCGTGCAGCTCCCCCCGAGTGCTTAGCAGCGT
>OOFC01017386.1:8954-40967 GCA_900323345.1 Pseudochromis fuscus
AAAAAAAATCAATATTAGTAGGACTATCTCTTTTGGGTTTTTTGATAACCTTAACATTTTTTTTCTCACAATATATTAAAAGTAAAACAGTTCATCTCACCAGTTTTTTAAAGGTTGACCCAAATGATGTAACTACAACAGTCACAATTTAAAATGTATCTATTAAATGGTTGTATAATGTGTATGTTGTCCTATAGTATGAAATTTAAAGCCTCAGATCAGCTGATTAAAATGTTCCACGGTCTGAAAACTAATATCTGGACACTGCTTCCCCTTTTATAAAACGACAGGTCAGTTGAGAGCATTACACACTATAGAGGGATTTGAACACAGCCACAAGCAGCGGTGACCTTTGACCCCCTCATACCAGGGAGTTATAGGACAAGGAGCCCTGGCTCAACGGGCTGGATGAAAAAGCCCCCAACACACACACACACACACACACACACACACACACACACACACACACACTATAATATGACCAAAACACTGACACAAAATTAGCTGAGTGGCCTTCATGCATTCAGGACACAGCTTGTTGGTTATTGATTGGTATCAACGCTGCCGCCCCCTCTCCTAAGTTGACAGATATTCGCACCTCTGAGCTTATTTGTCAAGCAGATGAAATAAAACACAACCTTTCGCCTTGCTGTAGGGCACAGAGGCAGGAGACATGATGTGTCAGGAGCAGATTTAAGTGGATGAGCTTTCTGTCTTCTCCTCTTCAAGTGAAGATCTTCAAAATGAATGAGTGAGAAATATAATAGGAGTTTTTTTGGAGGCTGTCTGGCCTCTTGCTCAGATAAGGTTTCATCCAACATTTTTCACCTCTTCTTTATTAGTGGGTGTTCAGGATGTGGGATAAAGGGGAAAGTTAGATATTCAATAATCATTGTAACTATTTAGGCCTTATTTTACTTGGTAGTCAAATAATAAAAAATATCTTTAAAGAAACTATTTAGATGCATCTGCTGAACTGATGATAAATGTGGTTTTATCAGATTATATTCTGTGACACTTTATACTTTTACAGCCCAGAACAAGATTGTTGTGAGTAGTGACTTTGCCTTTATTTCTTCTTACAAATAATATTCTTAAAAAGACTCATACTGCACTTTACTTAATTGTCTCTTCATACTGACTGCAATCAGAAAATTAATTGAATATAAAATGTTAGAATGGGTTTATTTGCTGATGCCCCTTTAGTCCATGTTTCTGTTTCCGTGGCCTCATGCTCCTCAGGGATGTTGTTGATATTATAAAATCTAATCTAAGCCAAAGTTCATTTTCTGAATGTTGTTTTTTTGTCTCCATGTCAAACACAGGAGGCTGCTCCCGGTGATCCCGGCTCTGATAAGATCTGCATGTTACGCTGGATCCTCGTTAATAATTTGGCCTGATTGAGGCTTGTTTGCGATGTAACCGGAGCCTTCCTCCCCTTCTTCTTCTCCTTCTTCTTCTTCTTCTTCTTCTTCTTCTTCTTCTTCTCTGAGACAGAACAGAGCGCGCGCTTCTGTGGGTTTTAAATCAGGATGTTTAACTTTTATGTTGAAACACAGTAGCAACATAAACGACGCAACAAATAAGACTTTGCCATATCTTTTAATAAAGCACTGGAACCAATGAACATACCTATTACTGTATAGTAACTTTAACATGTCTTTTTTTTTCTTTTTTCCTTTTTGCTTAGTATCCATTAGATTCAACTATATTCTTAAATCGTCGATAACCTATGAGTCACCATATTTGTTTTTGATTTCTTTCCTTCCGACATTTGACCTTTCTCAGATGTTTACTCTTCAAACTCACTGGATGTTTTTGGTTAAAAACTCTCCAGACTTTCCCTGCGCTCCCGTCCCAGACCTCCTCCTTTATGTATCCGAGGTCGAGCAGCGCGTAAATGAATTGATGAGTGCACGAACAAGGACCAGATGCAGAGAGTTTTGGGGGCACACAACAAACCAATGAGCCACTGGGAGCTGCAGACTAAAGTCCCTTTAACAAGCTGTGAGCACAAAGAGAAGAATCAGGTACTGTTCTTGGTTTTTGAAGGGGTCATCAGAGGAACAGATCTGAGGAGCTTTGTCTGCTTAATGCAGCTGATTGGATGACATGTTAATTAATGTGTGGATGTCCTTCATTAATTGGTAACCACGGAGTGTGGCGCACAAATATTTATTCATATTAGGACATAAGACTTCATCAGATTTTGTATGAAGTTTGTAGCCTATGCTGTATGGTTTACTTTAAAGTGTTTGAAAAATAAAAATGTCTCACTGATCAGAAGTGTTGCACTGTTACAACAAACAGCAGCTTCAAATACAAAGCAAACAACATGTGTGGATAGAATAGAATAGAATAGAATAGAATAGAATAGAATAGTTCAACATTACATGAAAGAGACATTTTTGAGAAACAAAAAAAGACTGAAACATCCTTTAAGAAGTCCCTTCCTCTTCTTGTAACTTTAAACAAATCAAGTTTCATTTACATGTTTAATTTATTAATTTATTAATGATTTTGATCGATGTTCTAGTCTCATTTTCTCACGTTGCCATCACTGCCAACAATCTGCTCATCTTGTTTCATTCGTGTTTTGGCAACATGACGCTGCGTTTTCATCCTGGGGCCTAACTTCTACATTAAAGCCTGGCCTTCCCCCCCCCTTCCTTCTTTTTTGGATACAATCATCTTTAAACATCACAGTGTTTGGTAATGAAACAACAGAGAGGACTGCAATGTGGCTCATATTCACAAGGTTTCACTCAGAGCGCCATGAGGTTGTTGAATAAACTTTAGACTAAGAGAGCACTGTGGACACACCTGAAAAAACGTCCTTGGCAAACCATACAGCCTAAGAATATTTGGGTTGTTTTAACCCAGAGCTGGGTAAATGATGGACTAACTATATGCT
The DNA here is from genome assembly GCA_900323345.1 of Pseudochromis fuscus. Classification (NCBI taxonomy): domain Eukaryota; kingdom Metazoa; phylum Chordata; class Actinopteri; family Pseudochromidae; genus Pseudochromis; species Pseudochromis fuscus. Next base: position 11,869 of record OOFC01017386.1, read on the forward strand.
GGTTAATTCATCCCAGTGAGTTGGTTAAAGATAACAAAATGCTGGAGAAACAACAAAATGTTGAGTAAAAACAGTCCATCTTACTGGGTTAAATACACCCAGAATTAATCCATAATTTACACAGTTCTGGACGAAAACAACACAGTATTTATTAGTGTGTAACAGGCTTTACAAATATTTTATTTTAGTAAATTTCTTTCAGAGTGCACGTGCTTAGGAGGATTTGGTCTGTCCTGCATTTTATTTCAATCGCTCAGAAACTCTTTCATAAAAATATCTTGAAAAAATGTTCACTACATGAGATCAGCTTTTAAAAAACATAAATCGAGTTAAAATGAAGAGGTATATAGTTACAAGATCCCAGGCCATTTATTAATATTGCTGGGGGGGACCTGGTGAGATCAGGCCTTATTAACGTGAAGATGAATGTACTCTAATATGTAATTCAGAGAGAGGAAAGTCTGTAGGGAAAAGGATTTAGTGTCGATAGTCTTCCAGAAAACAAAATAAAAGGTTGGAAAAGAAGAAGAGTTAAGCTCAGATTGTCAGGTCTTTATATATTTGGAAGAAGTAATCAGAAAACACGTTTATGTGTCAATAACTTTAAACGCAGATGAAGAGAAGTGACTGAAAGACTCAACTATGTCATCCAGTCGTGACCATCAAGCAACATAATTTCATTTTTATATCTCCACCTCAGAAGAAAATACATTTGCCTGACACATCAAGATGTAGTCTGATGTGTCATTTAATTGCACTGCCAGCCGGTGTTTAATTATGCAAATATAAACGTGAGTGAGCCAAATTTATGGGCTGTTTTAACTCCTCTGCATCCCTTTATCAAAATCATTAATATTTATTCTCAATATCGCTCCACCTCGAGCGACATCACAGCCTCTCGGAGTGAGCCGTGCCTCTGTTCTCCAGCGGGCTGGTAGGGGCGCAGACTTACATAACGCCTCTCCTGTTTATTAGGACTCTCCGTTACGCAGCGCCATAACGCGGATCCGGCAGCTTCTCAGTAAAGATTTCGTTGATTTTATCATTTGTTAACTCCACCACGACACGCACACAGTGAAAACACAGCACGCCTTCAACGAATGAAAAAGGTTATTCGAGCTTCGTTACAGGCCTGAAGTGGGGCTTTACGCAGCGTCAGGGCTTCGGCGCCGCGCATTGATGTTTAGGGTTTAGTCAGAAAATGCTGATCAAAATGTGACCCGGGAAACTCTGGGGGTCCTTGGAGGAGATCCAGAGGTCCCGTACCTTATTTAGAGTGTGTTTACAATCTAAATTAATTTACACTGAAACAGCTTCATATCTAGACTTCAAATATGGCTTTCACTCCTACAACCGCTTTATTCTGGCATGCAGGTGAATCAATATTTAATAAACAATAAGAAATCCAACCATTTAGTGTTTCTTTTTTGGGAAATCTAATGATATTACTTCGGGTTTGAGGGGTCACACGTGTGTCTACTTGGTGTGTTTATGGTGTGAAAACGTTTAGGTATCCGGGAGCGGAGAGAGGAAACGAAATCAGGAGAACAAGCGTGTATTGCGTATAAAAAATGGACAGAGAAAATGTGTTTGATTCCCCCACGGTGCCTCTCTCCGGTACAGTCTGCTCGGAGAGATGCTGCGGTCTGACTGCGCCCTCTGCTGTTCACACAGAGCAACGGCGCCCTCTCTTAAAGGGGATGTCTGGGAAGCCGGAAGATGTTTTTAAGGTGGACCGGTGGAGTTAGCTGCACGAGCAGGACGTGCTTTTCAGCAAAGACGACTCACAGAGGTAAAGCTGGACTCTTATACAAGACCGCACCGGTTCGGGGTATTTTTTTTTCCTTGTGCCCTTTTCAGCCTCACACACCTCAGACTTTATCTGCCACAGGAAACGCACTGAGCGGATGTGGAGGGTCGTGTTCTCGCTGAAAGTCTTAACCCACTTAAAACAAGCGCAAAAATAACACTGGTGGTTAGATTATTTTTTCATTTACAGTCTAAAATGACGCTTTCCATGAATTTATTTGAACAAAGCAAATAAATGTCAACCCTAACTTAACCAGAGAGACAACTCCAGACAATCCTCCACAGAGTTTAAACTCAGCTGTAGGTGTGTCGCCATGTTTCCAGTTTACTCCTCAGAAAATCAATTTCACACTAAAATCAAATGGTACACCAGATTCACCATATTTTTTAATTGTGTATTTATAACTTATTTTGTTTTAAACACTGTGGATATAATGACACATTCAGTCAGGCAAATGATCCAAGGCTGCTCCTTCTAAATATAATTTGGCACCAGATTCCTGCTGCCACAATAAAACACAGAAGGGAGAACTTCTCTATTCTTTTGAAGCCTCCAGATTTTGTTTTTGGTGTTGGTGACAGAAGGAAAATTAGTCTCTGGGTCGTCCTGTGGTCCAACCGGCTTCAAACGGGCTGTGGGGCAATAAGAGTCAAATCAATAAATGAGGTTTGCGTCGTGGGTTGGAGGCAGCTACAAAAGCAAGCAATAAAAAGAATCCAGCTCCTACATGTGATATAGTTTATAAATCTACCGGAAGCACATAAGCGCGCGGGCAGGTCACCTGAGGCCACTTCACTGACAGCTCTTTAGATTTAAAGCGTACATGTGGAACAGACAAAATACCATAAACACCTCTGGTCCTTCTTCTCAGTGAAGTGTTTCTGTGTTGTGCTTCTCTGCCTCATCACATTAGTTTGGATTTTTCCAACAAAATAACTTCAAAGGGCCTTCGCTTTATTTTGCACGGAAATCCTCGTAAAACCACAACGAGTGTTTGGTTTGACTGACAGGAGACCCTGGGTTAACTGGGTGCACTGGGATTTTTCCACACAGGTTATAATGGCGGACATTAAAATCCGGTTTGGATTTTTCAGGGGTCGATTTCATATTTACGGGGTATCTGTACATTTAAAGTTAAATTCCTATACGTCATCACTCCATGCACAAAATATGCACAAAATATCAGCACAGGCAGTCAGTGGTCACCAGTTTTACGCAAAAATACAGTTATGTCCGCAACATAATGATACTAGTTTTTATTAAACTTGAATCATTAAGGTCACACCTGCATCATAACTTCACTTGATTTTCTGCACATCGTCATATTAGGAGGCCTGTTAGTTTAAGTTTGACCTCCGATCAGTTAAATCAGCTGAATCCTTCATAGCCCCACAGGCTCCATGATTTACATACAGTCACCCTCTTTGTTCTCACCTCCCATGCACCTTATATGCACAGAGCTTGCGGTGTCAATGCACTACCATTTCCCCCTCAACACCAGCATCACAGATTTTGTCCTGAGCTTTGTTGCGGCCTCTTTTTCCGGAGCCCTCCTGCAGCAGACATGCTGCCTCTTTACTGCACCTTCATCGCGCTGCTCCCGTGTTTTCATGGTTTGTCCGCGGCGGCGTCCTCTCCAGGTCAGGAGAGCTCACCGTGGCTCATCGGGTGCATCAACGCCAGCTTCTCTGCTTTCCTCAGCTACGCACCCAAGGGTGCCCGTGACCTTGACCCGGCAACCTGCTCTGGACGCTGCAGGGATGAGGGGTAAGTTGGAGGGGAAAGGTAGAAGGGCACGTTGGGTGTTTGGATATTTTCTGTGCAAAATTGCTGAAAAATCACTTTTTCTGGTTTTAAAAATCGTACCGGGGTCACGTTGTTTATCATGTTCGACACAGATACCATAATCATTTTATTTCAGTAATTTTCTGCTGTGTATGAAACCCGTATTTTTAGATACATGCTCTATTTGTATTTTCCTTCTTATATTCTCAATTTTATTTTTCATTTCACGGACATTTGTATATTAAATATAGGACATGAACATCTTTTCCTGTATTTTTTTTAACCCAAGACCAAAGCGTAATAGTTCAGATTTAGTCCAAAGGACATTAAAATATAGACTCTGGATTAGATGTCTTTATCAGATAAATAATATTTTTTATTGTTTGCAGAGAGTTACACCATCCAGGACAGTTCTTCTGAAAACATCAGATTTTGAATGAGTGTTTAGCTGGATGCATGTGGAGCACTCAGTATTTTAAACACTATTATGTTCACTGTTTGTTGTTAAAGGTACCAGATTGCAGCATTGTCTTCTGGGACCTGTTACTGTGACAACCAGCTCAATGGATTGGTGATCAGTGAGTGTTTCAACACATCTTCCAATGAAGGGACAAAAGACGTGAAAGGAGGAGGAGGAGGAGGAGGTGAAAGACAAAGGTGAGACAGACTGCTGCCTTTTACTTTTGATATTTTACTGTGGCCTGAATGTAAATCTGTTTCATCCCCTGATCCACAAAAGTTTTAAAGATTAAGAGTTTAAAGGATTTACACACATTGTGCATTTTCTTTTCTTTTCTTTTCTTTTCTTTTCTTTTCTTTTCTTTTCTTTTCTTTTTTAGTGTCCTGTACCTGCATCTTGTAAATGGACATAAAGGAAATGTGGCACTCTACAGAACTGAAGGACCATTTCTGCACAGTGTTAGTGTGTCCATGTCTCCAGAGTCAGTGCAGACTGGGAAAACATTTGTTGTGGATGTTTCAGGAAACCTGGCTGGATGCCCCCATCACCCTACAGGTCAGCTGCTGCTGTATTTTCATAGAAATTCAATTGGTCAGTTATGCACAGGTTTAATACTGTGTCAGAAATACATAGAAAAACATTTGAAGGGTTTTGTTTTGAGTGAATGTGAAAATTCATGATTTAATTGTTTATATTGTCCATTAATTCCTTAACATTCATTTTCTGCCTCTCTGTTTTTACTGTTTTAATATATTTTTAGTCTATTACATATTTTCTGTGATCATACATGAAGTGAAATTAGTAACTTTAACTAGAATACTTTGTACTGTGTTTAGCTAATTACCTTAATATAATCATTTTATTTATTGTTGTAAATTATTACTACAAAATCCTTCCAGAGTCTTTTTATGTAACTAAATTTTAAAAATACAGCAGTTATTGTTTATTTATGTTTGTTTTTCATTAACTTTGAAGTGCTTTTTACAAGTTTTAACAAAAAAATATAGACTTGACTAAAATGACTATTTAAATGATGTGTTTGGATTTAAAGTAAAAAACAAGAGGCATCAAGTTGTGTATTGTAATGCAAAACACTGTATTGTTGTTTCATAGCAGCTTCAGATGTATGATGTAATGTAATTAAAAGTATTGTACCCACATACAAAAATAATATGTGCTGAACAGTTTTATCCAGACTGTGTTTGTTAAAGAGTTTTAATGTCAAAGAATTAATTCAGGCTCATACACAAATAATCTCAGGAAAGCTGTTTAATATGAACAGGATTTTTAGAAATATATGAAGTTCATACCTGAGTCATTTTATTATTTTTAATTTAAATTATTTCTGCCTGTCTGTCATTTCCAGGGTTTGTGGTTCCTGAAGAGCAGGATCTCTCCTATGTCACTGTGGAGTTTCTGGGGATAACCCCTAAAGGTCAAAGTTCACGTCACATCAACGTGCTGGACGACGGCTCCTTTTCTGTGTCATCCGAGTGGGTTTTGAAAACTCCCGGCAGATATGAAATCCGTAAGTCCACAAAATTAAAATTTGTTTTATTCACTGATGATTATTTAATTAATGAAAGTAGTAAAATATATTAAATACTTCACAATGTCCTGTCCCTCTTATTTTTCTCTGTTTTCCTTTCATTCTCTTTTTAGATGTCCGTGTGTCCAACCTCCTCTCCACACTCTCCTCCACCCTCCACTTATCTGTCCTGCAATCTTCTCCAAGCAGCTTACTGATCTCTTTGATCCACGGGCCCCTGGGTGTCCCCTCCTGCGTCCCCCTCATACACTCGGACTTTAGCAGCGTGACTATAGCAGCAGCGTACCAGGGCGACCCTCTCACACTGCAGGTGTTTTTGGGTGAAGGTCTGGCAACAAATTTCCACTGGTGGGTTAGTAACAGAGAAAAGGAGGAAAACATGGAGAGTGTGAGGACAGCCTGCCCGACCGACTCCAGCTGTGTGAACAGCTCTGTGGTAAGTTCAACTGAAAGACAGCATTACAACCTGAAGATGTCCTCTAAGGTTGAAGTTCTGTCTTTTTAATTATTCAGATTGTGTTTTTATATTTACTCATGCACAGAGTGGATTTTTCTATTGGTCATAGATTTATAACTTTGGTACATAGATGGTCTTAAATGACCACAAAAATCTTTAAATCCAGAGACATCATACATTTAAATTTTCATGAAACCTGGGCTGTTTGAAAAATGACTATTGTGAATATATGAAGTTCATGTTGCTGGATAGATTATATGTGTGTAGAATTTTCATTGGATTTGGTGAGATTCATTCTGCTGCTAATGCTTGTTTGTTGTTGTTTTTTTAATTAAATATCTTTCACAATCAGTATCAATCCAACAAAATCTGGTAAATCTGGTAAACATTTTTTCTTAAAAGTGACAGCACCAGCTTTACAACATAACGAGAACATGTGAATAAAAAATAAAAATTGATGAAATGCAGCAACAAACATTTCTTAATGCAACTTTTACTCAAGTTTGAGTTAAAGTTTAATTAAATTTTGCCACTAATTTTTTCTATTTCTTAGGAGGTGTGGGTCAAGTTTACAAAAATTCACCAATAACAACAAACTAGTGAATTATTTAGTGAAATAATTTTGTGACAAAATGAAGAAATGGACCAACCGATGTGCTCATGACAGCTTGTTTTGCTCACATACTGATGAGGATCACAGCTACTGATGGTGAAAGAGTGTGAGACTTGCTGAACGATTTATGTGCAAACTAATTGAAACAGTAAACACCAGCATTCTGCAGAGAGTAAAGAAATGCTGTTATACTAGTGAGTTGAGTTTTCTTTAGATAAAGGCAGATTTAAAGCTGTAGACAGATATACATACATACTGTTGACAATCAGAAATTAATCTTAACAAGTAACAGAAATGTAAGGAGTGTATTCTAAGTATGGAAGTATTGTTTCCACACTCTATTAATGATTTGATATTTTGTGATTAAATTCTGATTCAAAAAGTGTAACTTGAACATTTTTTAAAAATCTGCTTCCCTCAAAAGCAAAGACATTTAGTTCATAATACTCCTCATTAGTGGATTATCATGTTTTTGAACTGACAACTAAAAATGTAATAAATAAAATGCCCCTAGAACTGGACCTTTGACACAGAGGGAGTTCACACAGTGTCAGTGAACGTCTCCAGCACCAATGGATGGATGCAGGAGACAATACATGTTGTGAGTACTCTATCAGTCACAAATGTTATGTTGAAATAATGATGCACACATTTATTAATTAAAAATACAAATCTTTAAAGAAATGTTTAAATATATAATGTAAATTTTTAAAATGCTCAAAAGAACGAATATTGTTATTTGAGACTTTTTCAAGCTACAAACAATTATATACTTTGTGTGTGTGTGTGTGCTCGTGCAGATGGTTGTCCGTCCTCTCATCTCTGATCTAAGCGTGGGTGTATCTGGGACTGAGCTGACTGCTGGAGAGGTTGTTTCTGTGGATGTGGAGCTGTTCACCACCATGCACCACCTCCTTGTCCTCAGCCTCACCCTGAAGCCAGAGTATGACCTCGGCGTCGCAGAGAAAGATCGCAACCTCACATGCCAACACAACCTCAGTGAACACCACGGCAACACTTGTTGGCACGGCGACAGTCATTCACATCTCCATCCCGACCTCACCTCCAATCGCTCCAGCTGCCATCTGCGCCTCCATCTTCAGCTACGCCTCCCGACCACTACAGGAGGGTATCATCTTGTAGCATCCATCCTCTCCACCACTGAACCTTCATCAGTGCTGCTCTCCACTGTCCTCAATCAAACCTTGATGGTGTATCAGCGTATCTGTGCCCTGTGGCCTTCAGGGAGTTGGATGTCAGTAGTTTCAACACACGCAGAACTCAACCTGGAGGTTTCCAGCCACACGAGCCACATGGGGTCAAAAGTGGTTTGGACTTTTGGTTTAAATGATGTTGTTGTGATGAACAAAACAACTGAGGAATGGAGCATATATGTGACTCTTCCAGAAGCAGGACGTTACACTGCCACAGTACAGGCCTATAACCCAGTCAGCCGGGCTTCATTTCAAACACAAATCCTGGTTCAAGATCCAGTTGAAGAGTTGGTGTTAAACATTCCTAGTAGGGTCATAACAGATCAACAACATTTAGTGTTATTCTGCGTCACAGCAGGTTCAAATGTGACTGTAACTCTGCTGGTGAACGCAACGTTACTGTACAGAAACAGCAGCTACACTGCAGGCACAGAGGCAACGGTGGTTTTGCTGTTCAACCACACAGGGACAGTTGTAGTCGAGCTTCGAGCGGAGAATCGAGTGTCTTCTCAGAACAGGAGTGTGACAGTGTGTGTCAAAGAGAACAGGAAATCTTCACCACAAGCTAAAATTAATCTGACGTGGCAACCACCTACCAGTCCTGTTCACAGCATGGACAGCAAAGGTAAAGAAGTACAGAACATTTACATTTTCATACAGCATTTTAAAATATGGAGAGGGACTTGGTTATCTTAGTTATTATTTTCAAGAAAAATGTCTCAATTTTTAATCTTTAATCAGGGTCTAAACATAGACGCAGATGCATGCTTATAGAGCAGCTTCTCAGGATACAACATCCAAGGCTGCTGATTTTTATATTCTTTGATAAAATTACATAAAATTTGCAGAACATCTCCACCACAGAGTATTCATCAGTGGTGTAGTCTAGTTTATTGTAGTGGGTATACTCTGACTTTTACAATCCCAGCCTCGTACACCCCCATCCTGGAGCAACATCTGGCCCACAGCACCCCTCCCAGAGCAGTAGCTGCTCTAAAACAGCCCCACATGAGAACCACCATGCTCATTAATGCATAAAGTATCCACCCACACATAGTTGAGATCATGAAAGACTGGTTATGTATGATCTAAATGTAAATATATTGTAAGAAATACATTATGTATTACAGTCATTAACAGCTGGACAGCTTGACTTGCCTCGCCTGGCCTCGCCACGTCTCGGCTCGCCTGCCTTGCCTCGGTTGCGTTTGTATTGGACGGTTGCGTCCAATACAGAAAACAGTCCCTTTTCCGTGTAGCCATCAGGCGAAGGAGAAGAAAGTTGAAAGTTGAAGTGACCTTCTTAATTCTACTGTTGTGACGTCACAGAAAGCAGCTTGAAGAGTGTTTCAGGCGAGAAATTAGTCTAATCTTGTAGGTCTACGGCGTATACCTGCGTATTACGTAGACTACACCACTCATCTGTGGTATATGTGTAATTACCCTGTGTCTTTTTTGTCCCTTTAGCTGTGAGGATTTTTGCAGCAAAACAATCATATCCCACAAATACAGATGTGACCCTCCTGGCTGTGGCTGATGTACTGGATCCTGTGGAGTTCCTCTGGCACTTTGGAGACTCCAGATTGGCCAGAACCACCTCAAGGACCATCACCAAAAGATACCAGAGCCCCGGGAGGTGGGAGACCACATATTTAGAATACAGAGAAAAAAAATGTCACAAAGGTTCAACTACAAAAGATGAAGCTGTTACCTTATTACGCTTATTACCTCTGTCAGTGTATGATGTGTTTATGTGTTTAATGTACTTTAAATCCCACCTTCCTTTCTCAACATAGCTACGATGTAGTTGTAGTCATGTCTCACGGTGGGATGTCCGTCACCTCCGATGTGTTCCCGCTGGTCGTCCAGAGAGCAGTGAAGCTCAACAGGCTCGTCCACCGCCCGTCAGTCCTGCAGAATCAGACCATGACGGTGAGTTGTCGGGTAAACACGGGGACCAACCTCAGCTTCCTGTGGAGCTTTGGAGATGGAATAACAACATCTGGACTGAGCACACAGCAGCACATCTTCCACAGGTGAGTTTGAATTCTTCAGTATTTTTACTATATTGAACTCCTTATTCACTAATTACATTGTTTCCTGACATACTAGTCAGTTATTCTTTCAGTTAAAAATTAAAATGTTCCCTTTGTTTAACTGTAATGTGTATTTGTGTTACATACAGTGTTTGCATTTCTCTCTGCAGAACAGGAGAGTTCAGGCTGGAGGTGACTGTGTCAAACCTGGTTAGTTCTGCTTCTCTAAGCAGCCACATCTTTGTTGTGGACCGGCCTTGTCAACCTCCACCAATCAAAAACATGGGGCCTCTCAAACTACAGGTACCAGCTGGACCTGGACGTGCAAATAGATGATGTATAACTAGTTAAAAAATACAATAGATTCACCTCTTTTAACCCAGGTGCGAAGATTTGAGGTGGTCCGTCTGGGGGTGACGTATGAGACAGAAGTTGACTGTGACATATCAGGAGTCCTTCACTACACCTGGACCTTGTATGACTCTGCAGGCCGGATCTTCCCTCTGCCACTCACAGACACACACAGACAGAGCCTCGTACTGCAGAGTCATCTCCTGCAGTATGACACCTATACTGCCATAGCCAGAGTAAGTAACGACAAAAACCGACACACATTGATCCTCCTTACTGCTGTTAGTGGATTTGGGTCTAGTTCTATCTCGCTCTGAATTAGACATTGTCGTTTGTTTGCAGGTTCAGGTTGTCGGCAGTGTGGTGCACAGTAACTACAGCGTGAGAGTTCAGGTGATGCCGAGTTCTCCTGTGGCTTCCATCCAGGGTGGCACCAATGTCTTCATGAATAACAGGACCGCTGCCATGGTAACACTGGATGGACACACATCGTACGACCCTGACTTCCCCATGAACCCACTCAGGTAGAAACTGGGATGTGCATTTAAATCTTTAATACACATTCAACCAGGGCATGATTTATTATTGTTATTTCTTTATCGACTTGTCATCTGATTGGCTACTTAGAATATTCAAGAGTAGAAGATGCTGTGCTGCTGAGTTATAAGAGCCTATGTGGATTCCTCCTCCTCCTCCTCCTCCTCCTTCTTCTTCTTCTTCTTCTTCTTCTTCTTCTTCTTCTTCTGCTTAGCTCCAGATTTCCTTGCACCTCTCCAACATGAAACATTTCTCTGCCTCGAGCTGCTGGTCTGTCTCTCTGTTGCAGCAGCTGTTCACCCAGCTGCAGTCTCCATGTCCTCTGTTTCTGAAGCTCATTAGTGAGATGCTCTACCTGTTTCCACAGAGACTCGTTTTCTGTGGTATCTGACCTTCTCCTCCTGAGAGTCGATGCGTTGCTCTGCACCCTGAATGTCAGGCTCGAACACCTCGACCTGGTTGCCTGGAGGCTCATTTTATTGTTTTGAAGCCATTCAGGTGCTTGGCTCGTTTGTTGGAGCTCCTCACTGGTAGATTCATTGTCAAGGATGTTGTTGTCACTATTAGTGGTCTGACAGTCTTCTGCTGAAAGACTTCTGTCACTCAAAATGGGAAGTCACCCATTGGCAGGTTTGAAATGAAAATATTTCTAAAAGGATAAGACGACATCTTTACATTCAGTTTTCATTCAGTGCACAACTCCTGCATAATGAACGACTCACAAAATGACAATGAATTTCCACTCTTTAGCTAAATTTGTAAAAATATAGTCTTTCAGAGGCAGGGTTAAATAGATAAATAAATAAATATATAAATGCCAACAGCAGTAAATATTCCATGTGGTTATTTGGAGTTATTTTGTGTCTCTCCTGTTCAGGGATTTACTTCTCAAAACATTTGTGTTTCTTTGGAAGTTATCTTATTTTCTTATTTCCTCTGTTTAGCTACATATGGACATGTAAGCCAGTGAGCTCCATCTCCACCTCCTGTTTCAACCAACACATCCCCGCTTCATCCTCAAGGCTCAAATTTCCCGTCAGTTTGTTAAAACACAACTTCGACCAGTTCCAGTTCACGTTGACCGCCCACAGCGGGGAGCGTTCAGCTTCATCAGAAACCTTCCTCACTGTAACTTCAAACCTAGTCGGGTATGAGTATGTTACCATTAACAATACAACCTTATTCCATCATGTCACCTTTAACAAGCACTGACTTACATCCCATCCAGGAGGGTGTCTGTTCACTGCTCTCAGTGTCAGGGAGACCATGTGAACTGGGATCAGTCTTTCTCTGTCAGCGCCACGTGTGACGACTGTGACATTCCTGCTGAAGACGTCCACTACACCTGGAGTCTGTACCTGGTCAATGCTTCATCCAAACCTGTCACAGAGGGTACAGCTAAGACTCATTCAGCTGTTGATCTAATGCCGTTATTTCATTTTCAAGAAAACCTCTGACTTTCAATCTATTTATCTCTGCTCTGTTCCAGTCTTGTTTTGCTACACAGTTGATCTCAGTGCTCCCTCTGCCATCATGGAGGGTCCTGATACACCTCCTCACACTCCTGGGATTTCTACCCTACACCCTCCCGCTGGAAACACTTCACAGTACAACCATACTGATCACACCTCTCCTCCTTCTCCCTTCAATATCTCTAAAACCAAGGCATCATCACGAAGAAGAAGAAGAAACACGTCAAACAAAGCGGGTGTGTTATTGTTTGTACTGTAGCTTATGAGATTAAAAAAACAAACTACAATGCTGTTACTTGCTGTGATGTCTCCTGTTTCCTCCACACAGGTTTGTCAGAGTCTGAACCCTCCACCAGTCCACTTGTTGTTGGCACTGGTGGTGTCTTATATCCTGACCACAGTGACATCATCAGTGAACTTGACCTTGACTCCTCCACTGACTGGGAGTTTTTGTTTCCTGTGCTGGAGGGCGGTGATGTGGATGATCGACTAGGTAAGAAAAAAACTGAGCTGAAATTTTTGGTTCAAAAGTCACACCATGCCAAGGCTGAAGAAATAATATGAAATGAAAAGTTATTCTTGCTATGTACCCAATTATCTTTTATGTTGGAATCATTTTTGTGTTCAAATGATGAATCTAGGTCCAATATTCATTTTGTTTTTAGGTGAGTTTTAGTCTCCTCCATCTTCTCTCTAAACTCTGTCCACCATCTATTTGCTATCATTGTCTCCTGTTTGAGGACAGATCCAGATTATGATGTTTCCTTCACAGCTGCAGAGGAAGGAGATCCAGGGATGTCTGCAGGAAGACCTATAGGTACAAAACACATTTGCCTTTGCTTCTGTACCTATTGCGAGTACAGGATGGTTGTGTATTCACTCTGGGTATCTCCAGGTGTAGATGGCGAAAGCTTCAGTGCAGCAGATGATTCAGTGTTTGATCCAACGCTACATGAAGATGAGGGGAGTAATTTGGTGGATCCCAAACCTTCTGTGGTGATTCAGGAGCCAACTTTGCTCGACTTACCTCGAGACCCAGTCGATAAATACCTCTTTGAGTCCTTCACTCACACAGGTACATTACTCTAAAAAGGTTTCCTCTCTTTTTGTCTCATTCTCAGCATTTATTCACATTTCTCTGTTTTTGCTTTTTCTTCAGGAGTTTCATCCCCTTCACTGGTCTTCAGACCTTTCAGTCTGAGGCCGGGGAGCAGATACATGTTGGAGGTCACAGCCGGTGAGTTTTTCTTAAAATTCAAAACACACAGAAGTATGAATAACACTGATCATAATAGTTTAAGCTTAACATCCTGTGAGCCATTAGAGATGAGTAATAAATGCAGTCGTCACAGATAGTTTGATTCCTTGCTTACACTTCCTGCTGCAGTTCTGTAACCAAAGCATAATCATGACTGCGTTATCCATCATTAGTGGGATGGATCTGTGTGTTTACGACACTCTCTATTTTTGTCTGATGAATTTAGAGGCTCAGAATAGCCTCCTGGGCCGGACTCAGCTGTTCTTAAAAACCAACCCTGCTCCAAAGGGCATGACGTGCCAGGTGCAGCCCGTCACAGGACTGGAGTTACACACACACTTCAGCATCTTCTGCACCTCAGGGAGGGAGGTATGCAAACACACTTATAGCTTATTTGACTCTGTATGCTGAACGCTTTATACATGACCCATTTCCAAGTTTTGTTTTTCATTAGAATCAATTCACCTTGTCACTATTGTTTTAAAAATGTTTAAAGCTGAAGTAAGATGAAGTGGCTTTTTACTTGGTTCACATTTGCGTTCAGTAATCCTCTTTCATCTCCACTCTTTGGGAGAACTGCAACATGTATCCGCCTTTTCTCTCCAGTGTCAGTTTCTCACAAAAAATTGTGTGCATATATGTGTGTGTTTGTATTTGCTGAAGGACTTAGTGTATGAGTACAGCTTCAGTGTTAGAGGAGGAAGCCCCAGGAGACTGTACCAAGGGAGAGACTTCCAGTACTACTTCAGTCTGCCTTCAGGTGACCCCAGCAATGACTACAAAGGTAAACACACACACAGAAAGTTAGACAAATAGACCCTGACTTATTACTATGTAAGTACACAAACATACATTACTGTGACATTTTACATACTGTCTTTTTGATTGATTAAATGAAATTATTTATTGTTGTTTCTATAGTGACTATTTATACTAAAATCAGAAGCAGTACCTATGGGTCTGCCACCAAACCCTGTCCTGTCACAGTCCATGTGCAACCAGTCTTCTTCAGAGACACCTCATCTTCTTCCTCTTCATCCCATCATGATCCTGATCTGGAGCTGTAAGAACCACTATGTCGTCACCTTACATAAAAGACTCCTGGGTTTTAATAAAAATGTGCTTTGCTTCAAGATGGCATAGTATTACTGTAACAAACAATGTTGGGCAGTTGTGATGTTGAGTGTGGTACTTTGAAGTTTGAGAAGTAAAAATTGCTCTTGAATAGCTCAATAGCAGCACAGGGTTGTTTTACTGTGTGTATAGTATGTGATGTTATTAATTGTCTCGGTCTCTCCAGGTCAGAGTCAGGTCTGAGGAACCTGTCGGCTCTGGTGCAGCTGGGGAACAGTGTGGAGATTCGTAACTACATCAGTCTGCTCTCTAGTGTCCTGAACAGACTCAGCCTGGACTCTGAGGCCAACGTGAACGTGCAGAGACACATGCGCAGTGTGCTCAGTTGCACAGTGTGTAAGCTTGAGAGTAGTGAACAGGTACACACACACAAACAAACAAACATAAGTAGTTTATCTGTAGGTCATCAAGAACATTATTATAACATGTAATTAAATTTTAGGAACCCATGGTAGACAACATCTCCATTCTCAAAGACCTTCTACAAGTTACAAATCAGGTAGGTAGAAGGTTCATGTGGTTCATGTCCATATTCAGATCCATGCTCAAATATAATAATTGTTCCTCATGTTCCCTTTATTCCTCTCAGGTGACCTTAGTGAGCGCCAGAAAAGTAACAGCTCATGTTCAGGTCATCTCAGAGCAGTTTTGTGAGTCCATCGCTCCAGACGATGCAAACCAAACCCTTATCGCTTTGGTCAGCCTGCTGTCCTACAGCCTCCAGGCCGTCACCACCTATGACTCCACACCTGAAACACCCAACAGTGCTGACATCACACAAGCACTGGAATCAGTCTCACTTATTGATGATGCACCTATTGACTGTATATCAGACTCATCCTCTGAACAGGGAGGATCACTTCCAACCAAGAAAGTAGTGCAGCTTGTTGCTGATATTCTGCAGACTGCTTCAGATTTGATGCTGGTGAGAGAAAACTCACATTTTTGTGCTTTTAATACACACTGATTAAAAGTATTTCCATTTATTCTCTACTTATTTATTCTCTATGTCCGTACTTTCATTTCAGGGATTAATAAAATGTGATGTTATCTTGTTTTATATCCATTCTTTATATTTCAGAGGTACATCTTGTGCCATGAGACCCAGGAGCACAGAGTTAGCACCGGCCTCATCACCTTGAGTGCTGCATGCCAAAACCAAAGCTCCACAGTCATCAGCAGTGGCTCAACCACTTTCTACCTCCCAGCTTCTCTGATCCAGACTCTGTTTGTTCATCGCAATGGAGACACTGAGCGGAGGCAGCGTGGACCATGTGTCCTCAGAGTGCTGACTGAGCTCATGCACAGCCCTTACATCTGGACCAGATATCCCACCCAGGTGAGAACGGCACGACATGTGCACATTCGGTGAGTCCAAGTTAAGTTGTTGTTCTAACTTCCTTTGCTGATTTCTAGTTGAGTGGACCGGTTGTTGACTTGAGTCTGTACCAGTGCAGCACGAGGAGAAAGATCCACATTCGCTCCCTGATTCAGCCAATCAACATCGAGCTGCAGCATCCAGAAAGAAACGTATAGTGCTATTTTTATTATTTTTTTCCAGTAAACTTCTGGTGTGACAAACTCTAACAACATGTGACAATGTTTTTCCCATAGAAGACCTCTGTGAGCGAGTACATCCTCCTCCTCAGCCAGATCCACTACCACAGCTTCAGCATTACCCAGGAGCACTTACAGCAGGGCATCCAGCTGACTATAGTGTTCACATCACCACCCAACAAGGCATTTCCCATCATGCTCCTCTTCAGGTAGACTTGGGGTGACTTGGTGATTGTTTTAAAGCCATATGAGCTGATAGTTGGAGCTACTTAGTTGTTTTTAAAAAGCAAGATTATGGTGCAAACCACAAGTCTCTGTTGTGTCAGGATGTTTGAGAGGCCAATTCCCAGCATGCACCACCTGCACAGGATTCACCGCTGGGAGAGCAACACTGCACGTATCACTCTGCTCCCATCCTACCTCAATGGTAAAAACAAATTCTTCGTTCTGTCTTTTTTTTTTTTTTTAGTTCAGTTCCTCCTCCTCCTCCTCTCTGATGTTTCCACCTTTTAGATTCCCAGTAATCTTATGTAATAGATCTGTATGTATAAAATAATCGTTTATTAGCAATGCCTTAACGGAGTGTCCAAAGTGTCACTTATATACTCAGTCAATTCCAGTGTCGTTTTTCAACCATATGACTCTTCCTAAGTTACAAATAAAATACTCATACTTTGTGACTGTGGCTTTATATTTTTTTTATTTTATTTTATTTTTAACATGTTTTGTGGGCTTTTGTTAAATGTGAAAAGAAACAACTTTGTCAAAATCATACATTTTCTAGCTGCAGGGATTGGTCACCTGGCCCTGCTCAGTGCTGATTTTGGGAAAGCACCCAGGAGGAAGCACCTGAGTGAACAGATAAGCTACAGTCTCACTGTGGACAGCAGACTGTGTTTGTCCTGGGACGACCAGCAGGGGGCCTGGACACGCCACGGTTGCAAGACGCAGCAGGCTGACACGACCTCTGCTGTCAACTGCAGGTAAGACATGAAGTAAGTGTGTGGTCATAAGAACACGACACCTGCGTCCACACACTGAGAAAAAACACTGTACACTGTGGTTTACATCAATTAATCACCTGTTGTTTTTTGGTATTTACTGTTTGAATCCAGTTGCCACCAGTTGAAGCCAGTGACTGTGGTGCAGCAGCAGATCCAGAGCAGCTACGACACAGTCAGTCTGGACCTCTTCCTAAGGTGACCTCCTACCCCTGAGACCTTTTATTAAACAAAAACTAACCAAGTTGTTCTATCACTTTAAATATCCTCTTAACCTTGACCTTACATTTACATGGCCCAGTGTGACAAACAGATTATAATTTAGTTTTGAAATGTAAAAATGACAGAAAAAAATTCACCTTTTATCCTTTTGAGAGTATTTTTTAAGCTTCTCCTATGTTCTCTCTTTCCTGTGTTAAACCTCAGTGGATCCAGTGATCTGACAGTGCTGGCTGTGCTGTTGGTGTGTGTGTGCCTGTACATCCCGGGGTTAGTGGTGTGTAGGAGAGCTGATGTCGTCTCTGAGGAGAATCAACGAGTCCACTACCTTTCTGACAACTCTCCAGTCGACTCATATCTCTATGCTGTTACCATCCACACTGGTCTCTACTCTGCAGCTTGTATGAGTGCAAAGGTAAGACAGTACATTTTCATCGGGGACTACAGTCACATTAACTGCACATTATTGCTCTGGTGGGGTTTGCATGTCCTCCCAGTGCCTGTGTGGATTTTCTCTGGGTACTCTGGAATTGGGTTTGGTTAATTGGTGATTCTGAATTGACTGTAGCTGTGAGTAAGTGTGAGCTTGCATGGTTGTCTCTATTGGATGAGCAAGTATAGAAGATAAATGGATGGATGGTTCTCATGGTTCATCATGAACACCAGATTTCTGTGTTTATATTTTCATCTTTATCTGTCTGCTTTGATCATTATGAAGCTATTTGAAGATGCACTGAGTAAGAGGAGAGTATAATTTGGAGACGACACACAGACAAACACATTCAGTGCTTTGCAGAAAGATTTTAATCATATATGACAGGCAAGTATTTGACTTTATTAACATAAGTGATGCTATCAGTTGTTCAGCATTCAAAATATCCCAGTCATATCAACTTACATGAACGTCTTGAAGCCTGGGTCTCGCTGATCACAATTTTAATTTAATTTCAAATTTTAAAAACAACATCAAGGATTCTTGAACTGTAAACTGAAAACCAGTAAACAACAAATGAAGCATGTTCTTTAAAGACTATTTATAATATACAATTATCTGTGTATAGATTTGTCTCTCAGACTTAATTAAACCATGCTGTGAAACCAGGTTAAGCCCAGTGCTAATGCATATTTTGTCAATGTTTACATGTTTACCAGGTTTACATAGTGCTGTATGGTGAAGATAGCTCCTCGCAGACAAGAGAAATTCAAGTCCCAGGATGCACTCTGTTCAGGAGGAACTCTCAAGACACATTTATACTGAGGTAAAATCCTCCAGCCATACCCTTGAAACAACTTGCTGTGCGCATAAATCAAAATAATTAATGTGTTTTCTCTGTGTCTTTGTGCCACAGTGCGGCTGACAGCCTGGGTGCTGTGTGGGGGGTTCACATCTGGCACGACAACACTGGACCCTCCCCACAATGGTTCCTCAAACAGGTGGAGGTATCAGAGGTAAAGTCCAGTGGATCACTCTTGGTAAATGTGCTTTTTCCTCAACCTCTGAGCTGATGGTTTGTTTTCCTACTTGCAGGTGAACAAGGGGCCTGTGAAGAGATGGCTGTTTGTTGGTCAGTGCTGGTTGGCTGTGAACAAAGGGGATGGCCGGGTGGAGAGGATGCTACGTGTTTGTAGTCAAGGTGTAGGCTTTTCTAAGGTACGACTCTCACACATGCTTGTGAATGTAATCCCCACCCCTAAGTGATCCTGGGTCTCCACCTCTACGCTTGCAGATGCTGTGTCTCAAGATGTCTGACTATTTAGCCGATTTCCACATCTGGATGTCTGTGTACAGCTGCCCCTGCCCAAGCTCATCCACGCATACCCAAAGACTGACCCTGTGTCTGCTTCTGCTGTTGGGTTATGCATGTATCAACACAGTCATTATATCACAATCGGGTGATCAAGTATGTTAATAAAAACCCTTCATGTTCAAGATTTGTTACACGAGGGATATGCCACCAATCCTAATCTCTTGTTCACAGTTGCCATTCGAGTGGGGCTTTATCGATATCTCAGCTGCTTCTGTAACAACAGGACTTGTAAGTGTGGTTACTGTGTTGCCCGTAGCAACAGTGATATTTTTCCTGTTTCGGGTGCAAGGGGTCAAGCTAACAGGGTCAAAAGTCCAACATATGGAGGGCAGAATGACTGAAAGGGACTGTTTTGAAGGTGAGTTTTGGTTTGGCACTGAATTCTTTCCATATGATCTATTCTTTCATTTTCAGTTGTATCTTATTGCGTTTCTTTTTTTATCCTTCCCTTATGTTATCATCTCCTGGCAGATGCTCTTACAGTAAATGAGAGTGTGTTTGAGCCCCATCTTTCCTGGAGTGTCCTTCAGCAGTGGGCACAGGAAGCCTGGAGGAACAAATACCAGGTAACACCTCTGACTGTTGTTTATCTCTGTTTCCTTTTCGTCCTCTTTGTCATTGTTCTCACAGCATTTTCCATCTTTTTATTCGCGTTGTAGGACACTGACCTCCTATCAGTGTCCACTACGATTCCAGAAAACAAAGACACAGGTAAAGAACCTGTAATCCAACCAGATGTGGTCGTGAGGAAGGAGGATGTCCTAGCATTTGAGAGCAGTGTGGGACCAGTGCTTCAAAATTTGTTGCTGGTTTCTAAAGGGAACAGTGCTGATCAAACACCTCAAGAAACCAACAGCAGCAGGTTTAATCAATCCCAGAAAGCTTGTTTGTTTCGTGCGAGGGATAAAGTTGTTCCAAAGGAGAACGATCCTCAAGGTGCATCAGACTTCAGATTGGGGGAAAGCAGCCATTACAGCGTCAGCAGCAATCAGAGAGAAAGAAGATTCAGACCATCAACCCAGTGGTGTCAGTATTTGGCCTGGACACTGTGTCTAGTGCTGTCCTCCTCCTGCCTGGTGCTCTCTGTGGTGCTGGGAATGAGGTAGTTATGCAATTAAACTGACGATTGTGGAAATGTGTCACTGTGTTGATGAATCATTTTGACTTCAGTTTTTGTACACTATGTCATTTTACCATTGTGTCATATCTGTCTTGGTCACAGTGTAAATGTGTCTACGTGTGTTTTGATGCATTAGATTCAGCAGTGGAGAGGTTCTGCTTTGGATACATTCGCTTTTCATGTCTCTGATGTTGTGCATCTTCCTCATCCAGCCAGTGGTGGTAAACTGACCTATAGTCCACTAAATAATGGTGTAATCCCTAATCTTCAGTTAAAATGACCGTCTGTAATTTTTTTCTTTCAGATACTCGCAGTGGCCTGGACTGTCTCCTGTTGGTGCAGGAGGAAACCAGACTTTCATAGCTTCTTTAGTATAAAGGATTTTGAGATACAGTCTTTAAAACTGTGGGGCCACATTGATGCTGATCGACCAGAAGAGGTCAGGTCATCTGCTTTCCCCCAAAGATGCACTTACCAGGAAAAGGTGATACCACACTTTGCTTCAGTGCAGTCTGTTCTTTTATTTTCTACTGAAAAGTAAAGTCAAGTCTTTCTGATTGACAGATTGAAGCTCGTCAAAGAGCTCGGTACCTGCGTATCGTACGCCCACCAACTCCAGCAGAGCTGAGGAAAAGTTGTAGGAAACAAAGAAGAGAGGCTTTCATCCAAAAAATACTGAGGTATGCCCGTGTGGATGTGCGCACTTATTCGTATATGATTTAAATCTGTAAAAAGAATTTACTTTTTTCTTTCTCACACAGGGATTTGTCTTTCTGTGCCTCCATGTTTTCCCTCATGATGTGTATAACCTATGGCAGCTCATTCAGTGATCAGTACCACTTAAATAAAGCTGTCAGAAAACAGTTTGTAAGGTAACGTTTGCACACGCACACTTGTCATATCTGTTATTATTAGTTACTCACCTATGATGCATAAAACAAAATCAAATGTTCACCAGGGCCCATGATGACGCTTTTATGTCCATACAAAAGCATGAGGACTGGTGGAAGTGGACAGAGACAAGTCTACTTGATTTACTGTACAGAAATGCATCAGCTGAGGTAAGCAGCTACTGAAAGGAGATCTGATCTCGCCCACTTTCTGATGACTAAAAAATAACCTTTTGAGAAAAGAACTATTGATTGTTTTACCATTTGATGCCAAACAGCATGCACATGTTGTGATTGGAGATCCAATCCTGCAGAAAACTGAGATGTCCAAGATGTTTCAGGATCAGGTAAGAGATGCTAAGTATTCTACTTCTTGTTTAGGTTTTACAAAAGCATTTTAATAAAGATATTGTCATTATGATTACAGTGAAAATAATAGGCATTTTCTCTAATGTTGATGATCCAAAATTGTGTGCAAGAGGAAAGAATTTTGCACTACTGCTGTGTTTGCACTACACTCCTCTGTAGGGAGTGCTGTTTCACAAAAATGGTCCACAAGCAGAGTTTTGTTCACTCTGTTGCCAGTTTATTATAGACAGCCATCTGTAATTAAAACATTTGAATACCTACCATTGCAAAGGTTTTAACACTCAGATTTCAAACCCTTTAGATAGACTGTGCAATCAATTAAATCTAACCTCTGTGATATAAATGGGGTGAACAAAATAATAGAAACATGTGTTAACACCCCACCACAGACTGGGTCCCCCTGGATGATCACAAGGTTGAATTTAAACTAATCTTTAAAACAATCTCAACAAATTTGAACAGTGTAAACCTCAAGAAGGTGAGTTATATTGCACATATGTAGTCAAGTAATGCATTTCTGTCTCTGTCAAGATCATAGACTGTATATAGAAATGGATGGAGCTCAAAAATGAGGTCCATGCAGAAGTGGAAAAATGTGCAATGCCACCAATGGCCACTAGAGGGTGGCTCCAATACTTTTGAACTTATGAGAAGTGGCATAATGCTTAGTAAGAGTTGCACTTTTCAGTTTAAAAGTGTGGAGGAGATTGTGGCTAGGAAGTTGTTGCAGGCCCTCCCCGACCACAGCTCAATAAGCACTAACATGCTGGACATAAGGTGCTGCATCTCACAGCTGACCACTTTTCTGGTCCCATATGTTACATCTTAAATAAATGTCTTTTGTATGGTGTATTTCCCACCATCTGGAAGGAAGGCAAAATAATTCCCTTACCTAAAGATGGTAGACTGGCACTTACTGGACAGAACTGTAGACCCATCACGATCCTCCTTGTACCCACTAAACTGATGGAGAAAATAGTATATTCACAAATACAAGAATATTTCGACTGCCATGGTCTGTACACCAAATTTCAACATGCTTACAGACACAACCGCTCTACTTGTTCTGCACTTACACAAATGACGGATGACTGGTTGAAAGAGATGGATAAGTCTAAGATGACAGTGGCAGTGCTGCTGGATTTTAGTGCAGCATTCGATGTCATTGATCACAATCTCTTGATAGGAAAACTTGGATGCTATGGATTTAAACCAAATGCCATCTCATTTATGAAGAGTTATCTTTCATGCAGAACTCAAATGGCAGCTGGTTGAATTCTAAAGACCCAGAGTGTGGTGTGCCTCAGGGCAGCTGCCTTGTACTGCTCCTGTACTCCATTTTCACAAATGACTTGCCATCTGTTTTGCACAAAGCAAGCGCACAAATGTATGCAGATGATTCTACACTGTATTATGCAGGGAATACTAGCAGTGAGCTGGACAATGTCATGACTTCAGAGTTGGGTTTAGTCTTTGATTGGATACAAAGAAACAAGTTGGCATTGAACAGATCAAAAACCAAATGTATTATTCTGGGATCAAGTCACAAACTGTCCTCTAGACCTACAATGACACTGAACTTGTCTGGCGAGCTTATAGAACAGGTTGATCGGGTTAAATTATTAGGTGTCATAGTAGATAGTCAATTGTTTTGGTCAGAACACTTTGACACTATAATTAGGAAAATGAGTAATGCCATCTCTATGGTGAGAAAATGCCTTCGTTATGTAACAGAACACAGTCTGGGCCGAGTAGTTAAATCTTTCATTTTAAGTCTTTTTGATATATGTTTTTCTTGTTTGTTTTTTCCGGACCCCAGGAAGACTAGCTGGTGGTATTGGCATAGGGTATAGGGATCCTTTTTAATAAATAAATAGATTCTCAGATTTAAAACAACCTTATACTGTAACTTGATTAAAGACGCTGTCATGTCACAGTATCACACACTTTGTTATGTCTTGCCCTGACTGTGTGTGTATTCTCAGTCTGTGCACTGTGTACGCACGCTCAGGTCTTTTGTCATGTCATTGCTTGTTCTTAGTGTGCAGAGTATCCATTTAAAGCACATTCAAATCTCACCAGGTTTCCATGGTAACACCTCCAAGGACATGCAGTCACCTTAGTTGCGACTCAAGACCAAGTGCTACAGTTGGCTTAGGCCACACAAAGTGAGACATACACAGACAGCTACACAGTGGAAGCAATTGTTAATTCAATTAACGACCACAGAAGAAATACTTTTCTGTGGTATCAGTCCATAAAATGATCCGTTGGTGCTGCTCTTCCTCTACAGGTCAGACGCTGCAGCTAAACTGAAGTGTCTGCGGTCAGGGGGCTGGCTGGATGGACAGACGTTAGCCCTGAAGGTTCAGTTCACCTTGTACAGTCCTGCACCGAGCCTGTTCACCAGTGTGACCCTGATCACTGAGCAGAGCCCCACCGGTGTCCTGATGAACTCTGCCAAAGTCCAGGCTGTTAGGGTGTATCACACTCCTGCTGTCTGGGACTATGCAGTTATGGTCTGCCAGGTAAAAGGCTCCACTGCCATTTATCTCTACTACAACAATAACATTCAATTATGAAGCTGAGGACATCACAGACAAAGGCTTACAATCATTTCACTTTGAAGAGAAAGTTTGTATAACACTCCATCTCTGTAAGCACTGCTCATGACTTCAAATCAGTTTTTAATTTTTTGTCTTCCTCGCGACCAGCTCCTCTACCTCTTCTTGTCTCTTATTCAACTTTGTCATCAAGTGTCCAAAGCAGGAGAGCAGGGGCTGATGGGATACTGGAGGACACCCTGCAACTGGGTGGAAGTAAGTTTAGAAGACAAAAAAACAACAATTCAAAAATAATATTTCTGTCCAATATTAAAAAACTTTCCATACGTGCAGCTTGAACATACAGCAAATACACAGACACATACACAGGCACACACACTCAGCCACACACCAATGTAAACAAGATCACAGTGACCAATCTAAAAGGTTAAAGTCACCTGTAGCTGTTAAACTAACATTCCTGTCGAGTAAAGTACACAAGAAAAATACTTGAAGGTCAAAACGAGCAGCAGGTTTTTAACAGAGTTTGAAATACAGCTGATTATTCACCACTGGTGTGAAAACATACATGATGTACCTCACTTTGTCTCTCTTTCTTTTACAGGTCAGCCTGCTGATAGTGACACTAGTTTATTACGCCTGTTCCATCTATCACTCCACTATTTTCATGGAAGTTGTGGAGCTGCTGCAGACACACAACTCCAGGGGGCATGTTGATGTTAGCCTCCTGGCTGCCTGTGAACAAGTGAGACAAAGAGACCAATGAATGCTGGGAGAGGAGGAATGGAGATAGAGAAAAATAGATTAAGAAAATGTCTGTTCTGCTTAATTAAGATCCCTTGAAATTTATTAAAAGAATGTGTTTAACATCATATTGTAGTGATGATATTCACATGTACTATTGTGTTTTTTGATGTCTAATTTTGTCTTCACAGTTTATTCGTACCCTCCGTGGCATCATGCTCTTCCTCCTCACCATGAAGTGTGTGAGTGTGCTGAGGATGAACAGGACCTTAGCTGCCTCTGCTACTCTCATTTCCAACTCACTTTCCAGACTCTTATGGCTAATGGTAAATATATAATGCAACAACACGAGTTACATGAGTTAAAAAAATCAACAACACCAGCAAACAACAATTAAACTGACAAAAACAAATGTGTTTCCTATTCATTCATGTTTATTTTGTGAAACCTTTCATAATTACACAAGATATTTGCCAAGTACCAACCAAATCTATGTAAAATTACAGAACCAATGCTTAATTTTAATTGTCAATAATCATGCCAAATTTCTATATAATCAAAATATGAATGTGTGAGAATTATAAATTTGTGAATCAGTGAATGTATGTGCAGAAAAGGTCTTCACAGGAAGCTTCATAACAGTACCAGCAACTTTCTAAGACCTGTATGTTGATTCATTGCTTACATGATATCAGATGGTTATGATTTTAAAGTGTGGATTTTTTTCAGAAACTAATAACACGCTCACTGCACAGACAGAAAATAGAAATCTGCTCTTTCTCCTCGGTTAGATTTCAGGTCTGATTCTACTCCTGGCGTTGTCTTGCATGGGAAATCTGCTACATGTGCAAAGCTCCTGGGCCTTCAGCTCTATTCCTCGCTCCCTCCGGACTCTGCTCCATCACTACCAGGTTCTCGGAGTTGCCAGGAGCCATCTCCTCTCTCGGTGTGATGTTTTTTATTGTGGAGTCCTTTATCTGTTCTCCACTGTGGTGTGGACAGCACTGGTACAAACTGATTTTTATTTCCTTTCTAGAATTCCATAAAACCTTCGGCATACATTAAATCTTTGCAACATAAACAATTTGTAAAATTTTCCATCACAATATGTCTTTCTTAAAGGTGATTAGTGTGATGTCCTCATTGGTCAGAAGAACCAAAAGATTTCAAAACAGGAGGACTGTCTTCACCATAGCAGAACTGGCAGGCTACATCAGACAGAGGGTCTCTGAGTTCACTGGGCAGCGTAAACAGGCACCGAGTGACAACCATGATGAAGGAAAGGTGAGGAAAAGCTGCTTAGTCTTTCCATGGACTGTATATAGAATGGATGAAGTTGTGTGGTCACCTGTTGGTTTGTGGATTCACATTTTGAAGCCAGGAGATTGACATTTGAATGTGGGGTTGGAGTCAGGAGTGATCATATTTGGATATGGGGGGAGGAGTGAAGAGGGGGGTCTTACCCTTGAATGCGAGGACACTGTCCAATGTGTATGAGACTCAAGTTCAAACTGGTTGGAGACCAGGCCTGTCAATCAACCTAACCACACCCCTGAGTATTCCTCTTTTTGAAGCCTAATATTTACTCAACTAGAATTTTTTCAGATTGAGTAAAACATCTCTAATAAGAAGAATTATCTTTATCTAATGACATCAGAATGAGACAGTTTTTTGGACCCAGCACCTAGTGGCCATTGGTGGTATTTTTTTGCATTTCTGCACTGTCCTGATTTTCAAGACCCAGTTGTTTCATTTCCATATATATGGTCTTTTCAAACTGCAGAATGTCCATGTTAAAAAAGACTCAGACTAAGTTAATGTCTATATATCATGTAGTTATGTAATGTTGCAATAAACGACTGAGACTGTGCCCATATTTACTCACTCTTATGACTTTTCTTTTTGTTTATTTATTTTTTCCAGATGTATTATCTTGAGGAGTTTGAAAGCTTAGTGGATGAACTGTTGTTCAGACTGAACGCCCTCTCCAACAGTCTGCATCACACCCTGCCACAGAAATCGCATTGCTACAGAGAGGAGGACAGTCCTGTTGTCTCACCCATACCAGAGCCCTCATACATGAAAGCACAGGTGACCCAGACTCATGCCACACATGCAAACACACTATCACACACAACACAGTATTTTTAAAAGTAAAACCAATCACCACCTGTTTCTGTTAGAACTCCATGAGGTCACAGCTGATGGTGAATGACCCCACAGGTCATGGAGAAAATGCACCTGCATCTCACCTGTTCAGGTAGCAGCATCAGATACATAATGTGTTTAAGATATAAGATATTAAAATGCAGTAAACTAAAAAAATGTCATTATTCATTTATTTTACTGTTAGGTCTCAGGCTGACCTGGAGACCCAACAACAGAGAGAGAAAACGAGACACAGTCCCTCCTCACATATTGTTGTGAAATCTGATGATAAATTAAAAGGTAAAAACTCCTCGCCATGCCCAGAGTCAGCAACACTCAAAGAACTTTGGGCAGAAGATGCTTTAAAGAAGCAAGTTGACCAACTGAATAAAAGAAATGAGAACTGCTGGTTGCACAAAACCCAGGCCACCCACACAGAGGTGGTGGTCGAGGTTCTGATCCATCAGGAGCCAGTGGAGCAAGATAGACATTGGGGTTTTTATAGGAATGATAGTTCTGCCACGGACACTGCAAGCAATTAAAAAACAAATGACTAAAAATATCTGTATTGTAAGATTATTTGTTCTGTAAAGATGCATAGATGCACAGAACCACACAGTATATGTCAGCAGTATTTTGTTTTTTAGATTGCCAGGTTGTGGTAAAGGGCATCAATAAAGTTTTTTTAAACAAATATTCTACAGTTGTGAGTATTTTTTTTTCATGTTTATCAACAAAATTGTTTATGTATTGTATGTAGATTACGTATGCATCAGTGTAGTACACCTCTGTTACCAAAAAGTTATGTCTTTTATAAAAGATACTGTAGAAAGGTAAGATATACAGTACTAGTTCAGTACCCAAGAACATACACAAGACATACTAAAGGTTTGCATGATCTAACATGATTTCAAAATCTTTTTTTTTTTTTTAATTTGAACACGAATGTTTAATCCCAGCCTCATATACCCCCATCCTGGAGCAACATCTGGTCCACAGCACCCCTCCCAGAGCAGTAGCTGCTCTAAAACAGCCCCACACAAGAACCACCACTCTCATTAATGCATAAAGTATGCACCCACACATAAATGAGATCATGCAAGACTGGTTATGTAATATGTAAATGTAAATATATTGTAAGCAATGCAACATGTATAACAGTCATTAACAGCTGAACATTAATTAACCACTGAACCGCCAGTGACAAGACAAGACAAATAAGTTTCAAATAAAGAAAAATTAATGAATTAATAAATAATACATTTGTATAAATAAAATTTTGGCAACTAAGTGCAAAAAATCATGTAAACAACACAAATAAATTTCTCTGAAGCTTGAAAAGGCACTAAAGTAACTGACTTTTAACCAGCTTTGCATCATTACACCATCAGTAGAAAAATGTAAATAGTCTGTAAACAGTCCTGCACAAACTGTCTTCAGTCATCAGGCTCCCTAAAGCTAGTGTTAGCTGCAGCTGTAATGTCCCCAAAGCAGCAGTAGTAACAGGGCAGCAGCAGACTTACTGAAACTGCCTCATTTGGTACTATCTCTGTACCAAGTCAAGTTATCATCTCGTGGGTGCCATAACATCACTGCTAATCAACATCGGGTCTGAAGCCTCTATTGGTGCTTTTCCGGTGGTACCTACTCGGCTCGGCTCGGTTCGGTTCGGCTCGACTCACCTCACCACGCCATGCCTCGGCTCTACTCGCCTGCCTTGCCTTCGTTGCGTTTCCAATACAGAAAACAGTCCCTTTTCCGTGTAGCCATCAGGCGAAGGAGGAGAAAGTTGATGAAGTAATCTTCAGAAGTCTACTGTTGTGAAGTCACAGAAAGCAGTTTGAAGAGTGTTTCAGGTGAGAAATGAGTTGTTTTTACTTCAAATATGTTGCTGCAGTGATGAGGCAATGACAGCAGGGAAACATTTGTACCCGCAAGCTGACAGTCTGCACGGTTATAGTCAACATAACAAGTTTCTACTATATGGAGAAAAAACTAAGTAG
>OOFC01017390.1:4681-43703 GCA_900323345.1 Pseudochromis fuscus
CTTCTGCCAGGGAAGTGAAGGGTGTATGAAACATGGCACAGTGAGTTGTTGCAGGGTTATTTTTTTATTTCTTACTTTTGTCCCCAGTGAGCTAATTTGAGGCAAGAATTTAAGGAGCTGAATGGTTCATGAACAACACGGTCTCTGTTCCATGTCTTTTGCTGTTCGCTTTCATTTTTAGTGCTCCCATCTCTTGATAGGATTCATCAGCAGTGGAGTTATCACTGACAGGCTCATCGTGTACCTGAAAACACTTGGAGTTTAGAAACAAACTTGGAAAATGGAAAATGTGAAAAAGACAAAGCAAGGAGCCAGAAGCCAGAAGCCATTTAAAGGGCCACACAAGGTTGTTGGTATAGATAGATAGATAGATAGACAGATAGATAGATAGATAGATAGATAGATAGATAGATAGATAGATAGATAGATAGATAGATAATGGTCAAAAGCTACCATTACTTGAATGAATCTGCCAATAACCAATCTGTGAGTGGTTTTTAGTGGTTTCATCTATTTGTAAGAAGATTTTTGGCCAGCTTATTGTTTGACTCCTTACTAATAATGTGTCAGCGGTATTTCTTGTGCAAGCTCCATATGACACCACAAAACACAAATACACAGTCAGTCACCACAGTACGATTTCAAGATAAAAGCTGTGGGATTGCAATAACCATAACTGTCTAATTATTTAGTTATTTGTCAGGTCATGAACTTATGTTTACTGATCTCGTCTGGTTGTAAAAATGATTTTTTCCTGGGTGTGTAGTAATGAGCATAACCACAGATGTGAAAGCTGTCTAGGAATTAGACCATGACTGTGTGTTTGCTCTTATTGTGAAGTTACAGTATGTAAACATCATGTCTTTTGTATTTGTTGTGTTATGCTGTGTATAGTGCAGCAGATGAGATCAATGAAAGGCACGTACTGTCCAGCTACACAAACACCACATGGTGTGAGCAGAGCAGTGACACATTTTCATCCACAGTCGGTCAGAAAAATGGACAGCAGCAAGACACGCTCAGCAGTCAGTCCACTGATGAGTAAGGCCTGTTTGCATTAGCATGACCACACGCTCTTACACATCACTTCTCATCTGTTGAGGCTAAAGCTCCAATTAACTGTGTTACTGAAGCATGAGAGCGCAGGTAGGCCCATGCTGCACCGATATGCACCCCCACCCCCACCTCCACTTTTGAGAGGAGCCCTGCAATCGCTGCAAAAAACAATCCAGCACCACTTCAGGCTCAGCAAGTCCAGTGCAGACAGCCCTCCCCCCCCCAGCAAAGATAATGAGCAGCATTGGTGTGTTTTCATCAGCTACCACTGTTTAATAGTTTCATTTACTGATCAATAACTCAGTCAATTAGCCCACCTATTTGCTCATGTGCGCAGCAGTGTGCCCACACTGTACAGGCTCCGTCCCTCCAATTACAAACACAAGGGTCACTTTAATTAAACCTGAACTTGCATTAGCATCCTGCGCCCTCCTCTTCCTCTCCACGTCTCTTCATCTATATCTGTTTTTTTTTTCTTGCCACAGCAGCACTTGCTGCCATTGACGTGCAAATTGGCTCCATCTTGATCATCTCTCTCTTGTTGTGTTCCTTCCCCACTGCTCATTAAATCGTAGTGTACTCAACGCAAGGGGAAAAAAATCTACTTGGGCTCTGATAGGCTGCTAATGTTTCCTCGTCAAGTGTCATTAATCACACTTTGAGAGCACTAAGTGACAAAGTTTAGCTGCTTCAGTGTATTTAAGAGTCAAAAGAATTTAGAAAATAATGGCTGACAGTTTGGTTTAGGGTGATGGTTAACCCTTTCAGTGCTACTAATTATCCAGAGACTTCAGCACTACTCTGCATACTAATTTCCAGTGCATCGGGGTTGAGCTTTATTTTGCGCATAGGCTGCAAGGGATACAGTAGGATGGTAGAAATGTGCACAATGTGAGTGTAATCACAGGTTCATAAATATCCAGCATCAGTGTGGAAGTCAGCAGAAAGCAGAGACACAGAAATATCTAGCAGCATTAAAAACCCATCATCCTTATTGCTCCGCCAACATTACTTCGGTTGAAGCTGCAGATTGAAGGGATTTTTCAGCTTTGCTATCTTTTAATAACGTCACTACTTCCATTCGTCGTGTGAGATTTTTAGCCGCTCACCTTGCAGAGGTTATTTAGTTTCATTAACGCTGCAAAATAAGCAACAATTCTAAAGATTTCCATTAAATGTCTAATTATTTCTGTCTAGTGGGATATGAGCCAGGACTCATCATGTTTGATGTTATTGGAGGTCGTCGTTGCTTCTTATGCTGTGTGCTGCAGAGCAGGCTGCGCAATTGTAAAATGTCCATTATTGATTTTTATCAATGTCTCCCAGGTCAAATTAATATCTGCTTTTGTCCAATTATAACCCAGCAAACACACAGCATATCTGATTATGCAAATGAAGCAAAAACCACATTGATGATATTCATGAGATTATGGTTTTTACAAATGTTCATCTCTTCATTGACTATAGATGGAAAATTAAGTTTTGAACTGGCTCAGTATTTGTCAGAATAGCAGCATTGCCTAATGGAAGTCACGCACAATGCATCTTATTAAAATTATTTATTTATTTATTAACCTAACATTTTTATTATATCCATGTCATGGTTTTTACTCACCTGCGTCGTACAGGACAGTACCTAACACCGTCTTTTTCTCTGCTAGAGGGGCTGGCTGCCTCCTGAAGACTGGATTGGTGGGTTTGTAGTTTAAACGTCACAGTTTGAATCCATGACCAGGTCTGTTATTGAATATTGATCAGTTATATTGTCCAGCTTTTGACAGTCAATGGCTCCTCTTTTCCCACAGCTTCTTGATAAGTGCAGTGACTGGAGCGTAAATTGCCTTTTCTTTTATTGTACTTTTGATTTATTCATTTCAATATTGTGCTTAATAACATTTTAGTGCTTTAATTCTTTATTTAGGAGGCGTATTGAGTTCCTCTTTCTGTCAAACAGATGAAGCGAGGTGTGCAGCGTCTGTGGAGATTTTGTTCTGTCTAAATGTTGTTTTCCCACCTCCTCTGCAGACAATGTGGAATAACCACCTTTTTTTGGCATGAAACACATATCAGTCAAACTTTAAACCCTGGACCAGCTGGGAAAGTCTGGAAAACTGAATCATTAATGCTTGGCAGTGGTTGAGGAGCTTAGCAGCATTGGCTTCAAGCATGAAAGACTCAGGTTAAACTCCGGCAGCTGAGCTTTTCTTTTTTTGTCAACTCGCATGTTCTTCCATGGTTGGGCTGAGTTTCAGGCACCGGCCCAAATAACATGCAGGTCAGGTGGATTGGGGAAACTGAACTGTCCACGGACGTGTTGAATTTGTATTTCTAAATCCTGAGCTCAACAATAAATACAATCTTTAAAACAGTTTCCAGGTAACGGCACAAAAGAGCTTTGTATAAGTCTCAGCTCCAACCGGACGCACAAATTTAGAAATCATGCGTCTCCTGTGGTTTTGACGTCCATGGGAGTCTTGAAGGTCGTAGACATAAAAAAGAAAAAAAAAAAATTTTAAAAAAGGGTGACATGAGATGTCCTTACCAACTGAAATGAGATTTTTGACGTGCATGCTTCGTAGAGGTGGTCCTGAAGATGTGCAGCAGGCACACACCATGACGTACAAAAAGGGCAAACTGTGGGCGCTGTGCTTCTTTCACCAATGTTTTTCTTCCCGCAACCACAAAAAAAAAACAAAACACAGAGCTGCAGATGTACGACAGAATTGCGTCCTTGCCTAAACATGGTAGCTTGAGTTATGTCATCATGATCAACATCATCTGTATTTGTTTATGGACCGTCTGCGGGTTCGAAAGTTTGGGATACACTTGTGTGGTCTGTTAGTTTGTTGGCGTTTTTTGCACACACACAGCCTGCAGAGGGGAGGACGGACGGTCGGGACCAAGGCTTAACACCAAATTTTGTTGTCATTGTGTTGTAAATCCTGCTTGTCTGAACTTCTAGAAGTCAGTGGAGTGTAAATCAAAGTGTACATCTTTAAAACTTATATAAACCAAAGCTTGTAATGTTAAATGTTAATTATGCATCTCACGTCACGTCGTCCTGTGATCAGGGCTGCTATTAATTGCTGCTGCACCTGTGACTTTGTATTTCATGTTTTTCTGAGTTTCTCACTGAATTACTGCTGAAAATGTTCTTTTTTTTTTTATTTTCCATCTATTTCTATTCTTTTCAGTGCAGCACTGAACCTGACACGTGGCAGCCTCCTCCTCCTCCTCCTCTCCTCTCTCTTCTACAGCAACTATAACTCTGTTTTATAGCAGCTGTCTGTCCTTAATATCCTCCTATGTGCCGAGTGTGCATGTAGCCTTGTGGCCATTAAACATTGTTCTGGCTTCTTTAATCAACATCAAGCACAGGGGAGGTACTGGAATTGACATTTTTAAACGATGTATTTGTACAATACACACAAAGGACTAAATGTGGAATCAATTTTCCTTTTCAACCGTAACAGCAGCATCACACGGTCAGTGATGTAAAGAGCAGAACTCTAAAAAAATCAAAAACCTGGACACAGGATTTATTCAGCAACCCACATAGGTGATTGATTGTGTAACACTGCTGATGTAATAAACACAAGGAGTGATTGAATAATAGACCTGACTATTATTTTCCAGTTGAAGCACTGGGTATTGGCCTGGTTTTCTTCGGATTTGAAACACTTTTGAAACACCTTTAATCCTGAAACTTTCTCTGAGAATTAATTAATCTAAAAAAAGAGAGAGAGTTCTCATCTTTGAAGCCTTTTCTTTGTGTAAGTGAAATGTAAAATATCTTGTCTATCAGTTACAGACTCTCACTCTCTCCTGTCAGCATTTTTCAGACTTTCTCTTTGAGCTCATCGTCTGTGACAGCAGTAATTCTCGACTGTCTGACAGACTTTCTGGTTCATGGTTCATTTCTGCAGTAAAGACATCGGGAGATGTTATGAACTCGGTATCAATCGTTATAAATGAATTTCCTCCGTTGCAGGAGACGGGTCACACGAACCTTCAGAAACTTCTGCAGGTTAAACTGATCTAATAAAACACCTTTAGTGCTGAATAACTCTGAAAGGCTCTCTATAAACACACTTGAAAACGTACTAGCCCAGCAACATTAAGGCCACAAACAACTCATAACTCACCTGTGTCTGCAGGAGACTGTGTTGGAGCAGCACTCCATCCACACTGGGAAAGAAAAGAAAAACTTACAAGTAAATCATCATTTTTCACCGACTGGGGCGTCAAAAAATAATAATAATAGCACATAAAAACTGTTATTTTTCAGAATTAAAATACAGTTGATAGCTTTCCTTTTACATGAGAATGAATGTTGAAATTTACAAGACGCTGATCAACACATTTATTGTACTTTTTGTTGTGAAAGCTTCTGTAATTATGCAAGATATCTGTCAATTAAACAAAACTATGCAGTTTTTGTATCAGTTTTGTTGAATTATACACTGTAAATACTGTTAAAAATATGGCAACAAAGTGATTTAGTAGATTTTAATTAAGATTTCATTAAAATTTAATAAATAAATTATGAAAGTTTAAATAAGAAAATGAAGTGTATGCTAATAAAAGACACAGTTAGCCTGTGTCCACCCACCGCTTCGATACATCAGAGCGGCCGCCATATTGTGAGGGTCAAGTCTGCCCTGTCAACCTATACAAGTCAATGTGATCTTCAGTATGATCAATATGATCTTGCCACAGTGCAAATTAAACTATCTCAAAAATATTGAGTCAATACAAATGAAATTCTTTGGATAATTCAGGTATATTTACAAAACAAGGTTTATACATTTTTCAAGTGAAATTAACTGAAGTAAATTAATTAAATTCAAATTATAATTGGCATTAAGAGACTTTAAATCTTTGCAATAATATTGTGCCACTTTGACAACTCAAGTCTTTTTAGTGCAACATTTTACTAAAGATGGGTAAACACACTAGCAAACATGCACTGTTGCAACATGCAACATTTATTTAAACATCCCAAAAAGCATGTGTATCTTTTATTAACAGTTTTTAAAAAGGCTATGTGCCACACATATGATGAAACATATGATGACACAGCTATAAAATAATGACTCAGCAGTCTATGTGTACAGTGTATCTATATGTCTGATGAGAATAACAGGTTAAGCTAAATAGTTTTTCTACCTGACAGACTAGTTGGAAATGTAATGGCATATTCATTTCAAATTTTTAGTTAATATTTACTAAAAATACATGTTTATCTGTTGCAGGTATTACAGGCATAGATAGATTATTGTGTGTGTGTTATGTAAGATGTAGTATTACTGGGGAAATTCATTTACAACAATATTTTAAGTGTTTTATTTTAATCACTAACTGTGCTGATTAAAATCTTCAGATTTTGGAATAAGGTCAAGCACCACTTACATTTGGACTCATGAACAATTATTTGTTGTTTAAATTATTTAAAGGACAAGTTTAAATCCCTGGTGTAAACATTGCAATCACAAAAATACCAAGATGATATCTGTGCCAATATCCAAAACATCAGGCATCTTACTTCACAAATGTGCAGTTGTTTACTGAACATTCGAGCTGAAGCACTGGTAAAAAGGATTTGACAATGTTTTTAAGTTTCACACTCTTTACAGTGGCTGAACAATATCTTCTCACTTTGAACATTAGTATTTTTGCACCTTTGATGTGCATGCTGCATGTATTTATGGTCAAAAACATCAATGGAGCGCTGAAACATTTGCTTTTAAACCAGCTCCTGTTCTTCAGGCTCTTCACTTCGGGGACAGTTTTGAACAGTGCAGCTCCAGGAGGAACATCTTGTTCCTCACCGTGTTTTCCAAAGAGAACATTAATTGAACATTTCCAAACTCCCACCAAATACACTGAACTAATCTGTAATTCTAAAAAAAAAACCTCAGTCTTATTCTGTTTCTGTTAGTGATGGATTTCTCAGGAAAAAGAGAAACACCAACTCATGCTGAAATCAGCCAAAGGATATTTTATTTGCTTTACTGTTTGCCACTTACTTCAGTGTCTGTCCCACTGAGTGACTGTGTGAAATACAGGAGCCCTGTGTGTGTGTTGTGTGCTGGACTCAGCCGCTGACAGAGGAACTCAATTTAACACAGTTTATTGCTGAAGTCATGGAATATTTAGACCATTTTGAAGACTTAGAGGAGGTGTTTGAATTTGATGACTGCAACTATTTCTTTGAGCTGCAGTTCTCTGATCACACGCTGCAACAGAGACAGGAAACAGTTCAGCAGCTCGGTGAAATACCATTGTTCTTGATACTGACCAGCTCTGATTATTAAAGTATTAGTCAACATTATGGAGAAACTCCCCAAAGAGATGGATGGTATGTACCGTGACCAGAGAGTGTTGCAGGAAGCATTACGAAGAACACCGTCACAACATCAGAGGACGTCCTTTGTAGTAGATGAAGATTTCGAGATGTTAAGAAGATGATAAAACAAAAATCTTATTTATATAGAGCCTAACAAGTTGTCTACATCTCTTACATCACTAGAAACTAAATAAGATCATAAAAAATAGAGAAATTGGACACCCTTAAGTTTACCATTGATTGGGACACATTTTGTTAATAGAATATGTATAAAAGTCAAACATAAAATCTTCATAGTTCATTTGTTTTTTGTACTTTTTTCTATTATATTATGTATAAGTAAAACATTATTAGTTACTGTTATTTTATAATTAGTTAACTCAGATTAAACATTTTATATGATTTTTTATTTATTTATTTGGATGGGACAGTGCATGTTAATGGACAATGATACCCTGACTGTAAACATGCCGGATTACAGCCAAGAGTCCCACGGGTTAGGGTCACACATGGGTACAGTACAAACAATAAAATTACATTAAACATTCACATTTTCCATTTATATGCATAATTTATAAAAACACAGTTTCCAAAAAAAAAACACACTACTAAAATACTAACTAATGAGTGCAACTTTGATTCAACCATAACCAGTTATATGTTGGACATCCTCTCAGTGTTACTGGAAGACTAGTCCACAGCTTCCCACCTGGAACAGAGAGGACCGTCTGCCCGAAGGTGGTGCACTTGTAGAGTATTAACAGGTCCCCTCTGGAGATGACTCGCGTGGTCCTTTGGGAATTATCTTTATATTTGATCAGTTCCTTTAATGGCGAAGGGGTAAGAGAGTGTAAAACTTTGTATATGAAACAGGCGGTTTTTAAATTGATCATGTTTTGAAAATCCAATAATCTGTGTTTTTCCAAAATTTGGCAATAATGGCGGGACAGTGGTTTTTTATCAAGTATTTTTTAGCGCCTTTTTATAAATACTCTCTGTAACTTTGAGAGTGATGGGGCAAGCAAGTGACCAGGTAGTCAGACAATAATCAATATGAGAAATGATCATGGAATAAAAGTACATTTTGGCAGTACTCACAGTTAAATTATTTCGAATATGCCGTAAATTCTGAATGTTGAGTCTAACTACCTGTGCCACTTTTTGTACGAGACTCTTAAAAGACAGTGATGAGTCTAAAACTAGGCTAGGACAAGCTCTACTCCATTCAAAAATACATTTGACCTAGTTCAAGATAACATTTTGAGAAATACATAAACAGTTTTTCTGTTTGTATTTCAAATATTAATTCTTAATTTCAGTGATGCACTGTGTATGAAATGAGATACACACCTGTCTGAAAAAAATCTGCCTATGATTTGCTATGCACCTAAAAAGAAACAACATAATAATATTAATTTTGATTACATGGGAAGACATTATGTTATGAATTGAAACACAAAACATATTTGAAATAATTAAACCACCAGTGAGCAGTTCAAACAGCTTAGACTTAGACTTAGTGAACTTTATTGTCTCCATGGGGGTAATTTGTTGTACAGCCAGCAGCAGGAGAACAACACCACAGCAAACAAGCAGAAACAACAACCACACATACACACAATAATAAATACATTGCACTAGTGTTTCAATAACCAATCACCACAACATATCATTTATGAGGCTGATTGTTGCTGGTACGACTTACAACTTTAACATCACTGAAAACTAAACAGATTTCGACTCTTTATTTATTATATATTATTTGGGAGATGGTTCAATTTGGGCCAAAATCAGGATGGGACCCTTTGCAAAAAAGTTCAGAAACATCTGTTCTGATGGGAAAACATGTGTTGCTGTTTCACCACAAGAGGGCAACGAAGTTCAGTCTATAGCATCAGTATAATTAGGTTTTGCCTCTTGGGGATCTATGAGTGGTGTTTAGTTACAAATGATATTAGCTGCTTCTTCTGGACTTTGGTCCTGAAGTTAAGAAAAGTTCAAACTTTAAAGTGTGAAATCTTGTGTATTGTGTAAACAGACTGTATATAACGGTGGACGAAGCAGGCGGAGCTCAAAAACCAGGCCAATGTGGAAGTGCAAAAAACGTTTGAGTGATATTCAAATGGTGATCACCTGGCTTCAAAAGGCAAGTCCACAAAGTGATGGGTGACATCACGCCTCCTTCGTCCAGTTCGATACACAGCCGAGGTTTGTGTAATAAGGGAGTCCAGCAAACAAAGCTCGGCTGACAGTAAAATGTTTGACATCTTTTGTTTTGGATTTCTGCTCAAACTTACTTCATCATAATTCTAATATAAAAGCAAATAATAAGCAGGTATCATTTAATTCTTCTAATGCTTCCAGTTCCTTTGGTCTTTCAGAGGCCACAGCACATCTCTGACCATTAAAATCTTTATTTGCAATTAGAAAATGTTTCTACATCAGCTCATGAGATTGAGATGTAGGGTATGAGAAGCCAGACTCATACAGACTGAATCTGACCTCCCCTTACACCCATGGACAGTAAATCCTCCTCAAGCAGCTGCTGAAAGCTATAAGGTCAAACATAGGACAATCTCTGTGAGCATCAATCTGTGGTGGAAGAAGTTAATTTTTGTGCAGTTGTAAATGTGCCCTTGAAGACAGAGCAGACGATTCACTGAGAAAATGAGACAAATGGCATGAAAGCAGAAAATTGGCTGTGAGATAAAGAAAATATGATGGAGGAAAAAAAAAAAATAGGGAGGAGAACGAGTCGCTGTTAAAGCATGAGAGCAGAAACACGGAGCTGAAAATAGGGAGTTGTCTTCTTTGCCGTTATTTACTCCGGTGCACTCAAAACCGAATAAGTCTTGTCTCATCACGCCATCCGCATGTTTCCCTGCCTCATCTTTTTGTTCTCCTCCTCAAATAGCTACACTCCTTTCTGCACACACACTCCACATACAAGATGTGAGGTAATGGTGACAAAACAAGGCTGCCAGCATCTGTACGGAGAGGGCTTTGTCAGGTTTATGCTTGGGCCGCCATGTGAAAATGTTTAGCGTTCCTCTGCTTCTTATTAAGTCTTCCTTGCTGTGATTTGGGAACATCGTTACAAGTGAGATTAAGACGCTCCCAGGTTGCCATGATTAGGACGTCTGCCCTGCCTCTGCTCGTGCACACAGGGGCCACGACAGCAGAGAGAAAGATCCTGTACCAGGCCGCTGTTTCAAACTTACCGCTTCACTGGGTCTTGGTGAAGCAAAGCACGAAGCTTACATGATTTCCATCCAACAGGGAGCAACGAGGTGAAAACCTAACTGTACAAACCAGGGAGGGAGTAAGGAAATTTGGATACACTTATTATCAGTGCAGTGGTCATACATGAGATGGTCTGTGTGGAATTTTTTTTATGTAGTTTCAGCCTCTATTCTACAACTCTTTATGTTTTTCTGCTCTAATAGTGAAATTACTGGTAATTATCAAAGAGGCTGTAGGATCTTTATTTATCTGAGGTCAGCTTGTATTAGAGTCAGGCCTTTATTTTTGACAAGTTTAATTAGTCACTTTTTATCATGAAGCCTTGTTTTGATGCGTCAAACAGGATTGGGAGCAGAGCAGATGAAAAGATCTATTATAGAGTTATTGCATTACCGTATTTTCCGCAATATAAGGTGCACCTAAAAGCCTTTAATTTTCTCAAAAACCGACAGTGCACCTTATAATCCGATGCGCCTTATATATGGATCGATATTGGTTAATTATGGCTACCGTAGTCAGGGGGCGTATATTGTGAATGCACTAGCTTGTTTTGGGAGTGTTGGCATTCTCTTTAGTGCAGCTTCATCTAGATGGATGATAACACAACCCCAGCCACTACAGTAGTTTCTATTCTATGCACCTTATAGTGCAGTGAGCCCTACATATGAAAACTGTTTTAAGATAGGCCATTTATTGAAGGTGCACCTTATAATCCGAAGCGCCTTATAGTGCGGAAAATGCGGTACTCCATTAATAACTCAACATGTCCTTAACCACTTCACTTCACTGGGCTTTTATTGTGAAATACTTGCAGGCACACTGTCTTTAATCTAGCTGTTTTTCCTGATTTGTATTGGGGATTCAGCCATTATTTGTTCATTATTCGAGACCCAGCTTTTAATTGGCTACCAGTTTTCTATGAGGAAAAATGATATTTAATTACCCTCAAATACTGGTGGTATTTCCAATTCAATTTCCAATCACATTTGAAGCTTAAAAACGAGGCCCTGTATTATAAAATCTGACTCAGTCTACTAATTAAACAGAGGAACGTAGAAATGCAGAGCTGCCTAACCTTCTGCAGTTTAGAGGAAAAAAAAAACCCAGGCCACTATTTGTGATTCATGGTGTTTAAATGTCAGAAAAACTGTGAAGTGACAACACAAGTTGATGCAAATGTAATGAAACCACTAAATGTTACATTGCTGAAATCCAGCTTGTTGCTCAAGATGAATTTTTTTTAAATCTTTTTGCCATCATGCCAATTGATGGTGTTGAAAAATTCAATAGATCACTGTAGAGCTTGATGTGGCTTTGCTCAGCCCCTTCAGCAGTCGGACCTGAAAAGAGATTGAAACATGTCCTTCCAACAAAATAATAATCAGAAGAGTGAGACCTGGCTTCAACCGATTTTCAATTATCCATTACCAGGAGTTGGAGCACGCCGCAGTATTGGATATGTCATTTTAACAAGCACGAGCCGAACTGCTCCAGTCCTCTGGTGCTGCGTTCACTGCATGCTTTGTATTCCGTAAATACAAGCTGCTGACTGGGGAGACTGCCAAGAGGTAATAACAAGTCGAGGACGTTTTTTTTTTTTTTTTTTTTTTTTTTACAAAGTCTGATATCTGCCACCTGAGTAACAAATTCAGAATGCATGACACCACAGGCAATAAACACAGCCGCTAATCCTTGTGTCACTAGTCTGTGGTGTTCAATTATTTTAATTAGTGAATAATTAATTGTAATGAAAGTTATTCTTACATTAATGCAACATAATGCTGCTCTAACTGTAGCACTTTGATAATTGTTAATCACAGCTACTTTAAGTTATGGACAACTCCAGTGTAAGTTTACAGAGAAAAGACATGTTTAATCACACTCAGTGCACATTAAAAGTGTTTTTTTTTCATGCTGGGAATATTTAGTTGCACCTCACGAGTTTATTTAAGGATGAGCAAATTAAAATGTTTGTGGATAATAGTATCCAACAAATCCTGCTGTGCAATAAAATGAACATCAAAATTAAATGTTCCCTGTGGTGTTTTTTAACCTCTATTAGCAGCATAAAGCAGAGTTTTACAAGTGGTTCCCTCATTTTTTGTAAATTTATGCCGATGCATGAAACCATAAAAGCAAAGGCAAAGAGGAAAACTGCCAGGAAGTAAACACCAAAGCAAAAGGTGCAAGGTTGAAAAGATTGAAAAATTGTTTTATGAGGCTGGAAAACAAAACTTCAGGAAGAAAACTCCACCGGGCGTCTTTACAGAAAATGATTAAAACTTTTGCTAAACAGAGGCCTCTTTGACCACAGGATAATTGCATTGAATTAAATTTCCCTGCTCTTTTTTTTTAATATGCTCTTGAGACAGTTGCTTTAAAAACATTATATTACATTACTTGTCTGAGATGAGTGCACAAGCCGAGAATAAAAAACAAACATGTCTCTTGATGAAGAGCAATCTGTTTACCTCTTGTTTCAGACTTTTGATAATAGCCTCCCACTAAAATGACTTTGTGAAATGCTAAAACTTTGTATCCTGCTGTAAAGTATAGTGGTGACACTGCTATATTCATCTTTAGTTAAATATTAGAAATGGCCACTGTAAGCTATAGCAGTGGTCCCCAACCTTTTTTGCACTACGGACCGGTTTAATGTCGGCATTATTTTTATGGACCGCCCTTCAAGGTGTGGCAGATAAATACAGCGAAAATAAAATAACACGACAGGCATAAAAAGTTGTCCTCTTACCCTTTGCAAAGAAGCTCTCCAAAGACGTTGGTATTTTATTCATTTTCACTAGTTTCCGGCTTATTTTTTGGCTAACGTATCTGACGTTATACGTGATAAGTGATACCTTTTATCACGTGACCAAGACAAGCATATTGACATGTCAAGAGCCAATGGCAGAAGTTAAGTTGAAGAAAATCTGGTCGTTCCTTTCAAAATAAAATGTCTTTCAGACTCTAATGATCAATGCAACGGAAGTTATATTTTTATTTATTCTTTTTGTGCGGCCCGGTAACAACTGCCCCACGGACCGGTACCGGTCCCCGGCCCGGTGGTTGGGGACCACTTCCCTAAAGCATTTTGTTGGCTTTGAATTTAATGCCATGCAAACTATATAGAAATAGACAAAGCAAGTGGATCTCAAAAATGAGGTGAACAAGGAAGTGCAAAAAAGTGCAATACTCCTGACGAAAAAATGAAAAATGTTGTTAAACATTTTATCTTCTAATTCCAAATCTTTCAAAAAATGAGTTCCCTGTGAGAGAAAACATGCTTGTTGCAAATTGTCACATAGCTGATCCTCCTTCCTCGCTGTACTGGTGATAAAATGCATGATATTAGTTAAACTGCCTTGGCTCTGCTCCCTTGTAGCTCAGCAGTCTGTGTTACGTCTCTGCCAACATGTGCAGTCGCAAACACAGAGATGCTCCTCTGCAATTAAAAATCCGAGACCTTACAACATGATCTGCAGAGCACAGCGTTTTCTTCCAACACTGCTGTCCTCCTTTCATTTATTTGCACCTGTGAATACTCATATTGTATAAAGTCAGCGGGGAAAATATTCTGGTATGTAGTAAAACCTGCTGACTGTTATAAACTGTCCAGGTTCAATAAACCATTTAGCTAGAAACTGGCATGAATAATTAAACAAAAAGGGGGCTGACCAAGTTTTAGGCAAGGTTTAGGCTTGTTAAGTATCTTTAAAAAATTAAAAAAATCTAAAAACAGAAAGTTTTCTCCAATATTTCAATCCAATCAAGTCCCAGCCAATGTTTGTTAGAGTTTAAACACTCGACACCCAAAGACAGAAACCAGAGTAAGTGTAATGACAGTCGGAGACACAGTCAAGAGACAAAACCTTGAACTGCCTCATGGCACACAGTGAAACTTCTGGATACAGAAATATATAAATGTGTCCCTTCAGTATTGACTTCTGTATCAATCTGTTACTTTTCAACCATCAAGCAGTGTGTGGTTGTGTGGATGTGTTTTTCCTGCACTAGTATATATTTTCAGAAATGTTTGTTCATTTAGTCGCATATAAAAGACATTTCAAAGACTGAATCCCCGCACTGTAAGAGTAAACTGCTGACAAATCTGACAACAACTGACATGAAGATAAATACTTATTGTATAAATGGTGACAAAATATACATGTGTGCATGCAGAAAGAAGTACTCTGGGAGTCACATGGGTATTTGTATGCGTACTGTGAATGTATTAATTCTAGTATCCCTGTACAGTTGGGTCCAGATGTGCATCAGTGTCTACCTGTGTAATGTATTTCTATCATTATACTGCATACAGTACCCAAAAGCAGAATGCTTAAATGCTCAGACCTGAAATACCTTTTGAGGCATTACACTTCCCAAAGGTTATTGAACCTCTTTAGCACGACAGCAAATAGTTGCAATATTGTCTAACTCACATATTCTACAAAGAAAAAAAATGTTTAGGCTATTATGTTTCGTTTTCCAGCTTTTGGTATTATTGTGTTTTACTTTGGCTGCATGGTGGGACGGATGGTGAAATCCAAAAGGCTGACATCACATGTAAACCTGGAAAGGATTATAAAGCCTGGCTAATTAGAGACATTTATAGAGGATGTGACACTTTAAATATAAAAGACTCTACATGATTTCTAGGTTTAAACAAGTCAGTGGCACAAACCTTAACTGCTTTAGGTTAACTCCTTTGTACAAATGTTGTATTTTCTTGACTTGTATACGACAAATGAAGCAGTGTTAAGATGACACTGAGGTGGATTTGATTGACTCACCCTTGTTATATTGTACTGCATTGTAT
The DNA here is from genome assembly GCA_900323345.1 of Pseudochromis fuscus. Lineage (NCBI taxonomy): Eukaryota > Metazoa > Chordata > Actinopteri > Pseudochromidae > Pseudochromis > Pseudochromis fuscus. Next base: position 20,146 of record OOFC01017390.1, read on the forward strand.
GAATTGTTACATCACAGTTGTAGCTCAGATAATTAGTAGAATCCATGTGAAAAACCTACTTTTGGTTTATTCACCATTCTCTTCTATTTCTTTATTTCTAAATCTTAGGCCTGTTTAGACCTTGAACATCTTAAACATGCATCTGACACTACTTATTGAAAATCCTGGATTTTAGTGTGTAAGCCATTCATACATTGTTTGTACAACAACTGGTCAAAGCCAGACCAAGGCCAGTTGTGAGTAGACTTGTGTATATTTTATAGACTATGTATAGAAATGGACGTAGGAACCGGGCCTTTAAAGTGAAGCCAATGTAGAAGTGCAAAAAAGTGCAATACTCCAATGGCCACTAGATGATGGCTCCAAAAAACTACAGTTGACTTCAATTCAAAAGTCATAATTGTCAATCATGAAATATTCAACACTCAGTTCATTCTTCTCAGTAGTGATGTGCTGGTCCATCTGAAAAACTAAAATTATTAAGTAGATAATGGTTGATTGACAGGTCTGTTCTCCAATCAGGCAGCGCTGAACTACGGTCTCATACACATTGGGCAGCGTCCTCAGGTTCGAGGGTCAGACTTACCTCCTCACTCCTCCGAATATGTTCACTTCTGGTTCCAAACAACCAACGTGGCGACGTCCAAATGATCTGCTGGCTCTGCTCTACAAATTAATGGATGATGGTGTTTTTTCTAGTAAACCAATAATAGGTCGACTAAAACGGACAATTTAACTGACTTTGAAAAAAAAAAAAACCACATTCAAACAAAATGTAAATCATCATGTAAATTTTGAAGTTTTGAACATGCAAACTCAGCAATGACTTAGTTTTACAAATAAACCCTCACATCTTCCACATTTATCGTTTTATTTTAGATCCTAATTTCTGTGTATTTCTATTTGGCAACATCATTCAGTAAGAATTGTTACAATCATGTGTCACACTGCTAAGCTTCACTTCACTGATATCCAAGGTTTACTGAAACCTACACTAAACCTGAACCTCTGCAGATGAGCCACATGATGTGCAGATGATTTTTTTTTTTTTTTACTTATCACTTTCATATAGTAAGAAAAAAAAAGCTCTTCATTCATATATTTTCTTACCCTCAGTAATTTCCATCTGTTGACGCTGTGCACACACCACAGCTGGTGACAGGTACAGATATACTGTTTCCTCTCCGTCTGCTGCATCCTGCAGGTGAGAGCCTCTCTGAGGAGGGTTGTGAAAACCATAGAGGATGCAGCGGGTTTACAGACAGCACACCTTTTCTGCCTGACGGTGTATCTGTTGCATGAAGCCTGGAATTCCTCTCTCCCTGAGTCCTCCAAGGTTGTGAAACAGATGCTTTCCTTTGATGTGTTCATGAATCATCATTTGATGCATGATCCCCCTCTGTCTGTATGATCTCTTCACGTTCAGTCTCTGGCTCTCGGGGTAATGTTCCCAAGGCTGTCCAGCCTCATTCTGACATGCTGCGCTGACAAGAGACTCATAAAGCTGAAGGATTTATCAGGCTCTGGTAATCTTGTAGTAATGAGTGTCTCCTGAAACCAATATCAATGGCGTGTGTGAGGTAGTACAGCATATAAGATGGTAGCATGACTAATGATTTGTGGATATTCTCTGGCTACCATCATGTACTGTGCAGAAACATCAAAGGACTTATTGAGTGTTTGACATACATTTCTTTGTCTGTACCCCTGTGCATGCCAGATCGTGTGTTACAACATGAGCCAATGATATAATTAGACTATTAAAATGAGATTAAGATGAGTATTTGTCATTTATCGGAGTCATTTACAAGCTATTTAGTCTATAAATAGGTGTGTAAATAATGGGAATTAACAATGTCATGGTTCCATAAACTGAATATTTAGAGTACAGAGTGTGTGTGAACTGAGTGTAATAATGAATCCTGAAGTGGATTCTCCTGATTGAAATCAACCAAATTCATTCATTAAAGTACAAACGATAAATCCTAATCTAAGCCAACAGGCACTGGATTAATTTATTCCAACAGGAACTCTATAGGAGCAGTGTACTCCAGATACAAACTGCCCTTTAAGATTATAACAATACAGTATGTTAACCATATGTCAGAGCGTCCTAAGAACCCACTTCATAAAACAATATGTGAGACAGCTCTTTCAACCGCCATCATCACGGTCCAGATGATCACACAAAATCATTACTGCTGATGAGCGCTGCCTCTGCCCTGCACACACTCAGAGCCATCACCGAGGAACGCTGCTTTTCTTGAATTTTAACCGTGTCCTGTACCGCTGTATTGCGTTTTTCAAAGTAAAGCCTGTTTTTATCACGACTGGCTTTGAATGGAACTCAAACCAGATGGAAGGAAATTGGAGATAAATGCAGCTGGAGTCCATGTAAAAACAGAACCTTTTGGTGGTATGGGATGAGACAGCGATGATGTCAGTGCATGTATGATGCATGTGTGTATATAGCAGTATGTGGACAGAGGAGAAAGGTTTACATACTTTAAAATGTCTCTTGCAATAAAGAAAGCATTTTATTTCTGTTTTTGGACGATGGAGTTTGGTACAAATTATACATAAGAGGTAATATTCTCAGTTTAGTACCAACTCCTTTATTTGAGCTGTTTAGAGCAGAGAAGTGATGTGGTGGCCAAATAAAGTGGTTCAAGTCTTATTGAATGAGCAGAGATTTAAACCCAATATTGAAATATTAGAATTATTAGTTCAATAAGAATTGATATTTACTGGCAAAGTGAATCAAAGTTTTAAAGTGTTTTAGCAAGTAACTTTCATATGGCAGAAAGAAGAAGTCATAAAAATACAGCATTTTCCTGCAATTGCAATAAAATTCGTTGCTTATACTTTAATTGATAAAAATCCTTTTATTTTGTACCAATGTTGTTAAAGTTTATGTAATTATTTAAGATCTGTATGTATTAACAAATCTGTGTAAATTTACAGAACAGATGCTTTCTTTTATGAGTAATTGTCACTAATTGTATCAACTGGAATATAAAATAAATTGGAGTAGTAAACTTAAGTTAAAAAGTTTAATCTAATGAATAAAATATTAACATATATGTTTTTAGATGTATTTTCAAAGTGGGAAAAAAAATAACATTAAAAAAACTGAAATATCATGTCCATTAAAGTAAAAGGTTTTTGGGATTTTATTTATATTTTAGACAATACAGGAAATATCCTAAAAGTAGACAGAGAAAAATCTGTCAAATTACGAATTATTTCTTAGTGTGTGACTGTATAAGTTGCACCTCCTCATCATAAAATCATTAACTAATTATTTATACTAATTAAACTAGTTATATATAGTCTTAACAGTGACAACTCGAGTGTACTTTCTCAAACTGACAGATCTTGGCTTTGGGGAAGGTGGCACCAGAAAGAAAAATAAACCAACTGTCTGAATCTGAAACATTGCTCACTGTAAACACCTGTGATGGTCTGAATGTATCGTTGAAACAGGGCGGTGCAGGTGAGTGGATGGATAAGTCACATAAACAGTCGTCAGAACGAGACAAATTCATCTGGCACCTTCAACCTTTTCTCCTCTGGCAGCGCGCCACACAGTAACACATCCTCTGAGGGGATGAAACGTTTCAAAGCAAGATCTGATTATGGGACAAACAAGCTGAAAATGGACCCACAACTAAAACACAGTGTGCATGCTACGACTAAGATAACATCAAGAGGCCACGGATGCTCGTGGTAACAGACACCTGCTTTACCCAGGGAACACACATCTCCTCCAGACACTTACAACAGAAATCATAAGGAAACCTCTCTCTGAAAAAAAATCATTTGATCCTCTTCTGTGTGAGAAAACCTGCTCTTCTTTTGAAGCTGCACTGAGGTCCCAGCTTGATTGCCATTTGAGATTGAACAAGATCTGGTGAAAGGTAGAAAAAATTGCTGCTGGCAGGTCTCTTCATTACCGCTCGGGGTTGGATTATATGAAGTATCCAGGGTATTTCTGACAGAGCTACTCCTCTCGGTCTGGATTTAACCCTGTGTGTCCCGCTTTCACTGCATCTGGGAGCCAGCTGGAGCTCTTTGTATACAGTGTGTGAGTGTGTTTAAGTCTGATTGGGGTCACTGCAGGGTCTGTCTCATTCAATATCCAGCTGATTGACCAACTGGGAGGTCACAAAACATCCAAAAAGGCAGTGCTTACAAAACTGGTGAAATTTAATTTTGAGGAGTGCATTGATGACAAAGTGCACTCCAAGCAAAGACAATAAAGAGACTCAGAGGTATTGAGATGTCAGAATATAAACTGTGTTACAGGGAGATCAGAGTTAAAAGTCGACATCTCATCAATGTAAGTTAAATACATGGTATTCAGCGCTGTCATCTAAAACAAAGTGGGATTCTTTGCGAATATGTTATGTATTTAAAGCTCTTTGCTGCGCTTCAAAAGAAAAAGAAGAGGAGAAAAAAAACACACATACCGTGCAGTGTGTGTAACAAACGCAAAGATTAGAGAAAGGAAAAGTAAACAAATTGTTCTTTTTGCTAAAAATGGTTTATTGGACAAGGAAGATTACAAATCTGATCCCTTTATTCCCTCAACCATCTGATTATACAGGCCGACTCTTAAAAATGAATAACCACATGGAAAATATTAGCAACCCATGAGAGGAGGGGTAGAAAAAAACATACAAATGATGAAAATGTAACAAAAGATGTTGAAGCACTGAGAGAACTACATGCACAACACACTTAAAAAGAGAAATACTGCAATGTTAGGAGAAAATAAATAGACTAAAGATAAAAATGGTAAAAAGTTGAGGAAGAGGTGCATCTCTCAATAAAAACATTTTTAATGCTGATCAGACAGTTCTGACACTACTGGACCATTTCAGTGTAACAATACGACATGTGAGACAAAAAGCAGGTGTGTGTGTGTGTGTGTGTGTCCTAATTCAAACAAGACATCGTGTGATTTGACTTTCTGAAGACCAAGGCACTCAAACTGTTACCTCAAATACTTGTGTACACCAGATTTTGAGCAATCCCCCCTTCAGGACTGCGTTCAGTAACTTTTCTTTTTCAGCTGTGACATCACAAACACTCAACATTCATTCCTGTGTATCCAAGCACTGGTCAACAGTACTTTCTAACAGGTCATTATGAGTCTTCTTGATCTTTAGATTTTAACACAACACTTATTGTAACCAATCAACAGAAACATCTAGTCTGAAAAACTGTTTTTGTTTGTTCTCTTTACTATACTGACTCTCCCATTACGGTCAAGAGGAAGTTTAGTTGAATAAAGCCCACACAGCTAAAAACACAAATGTGACAGGACTAAAAACAACTGACCAAGAGTTTAGCCTAAAAAGTGACACAGACAGAAGCCAGAGCGAGGTTTTTTTCACAGAAGTGAGTGAGTGGTCCCCACATTCATCACTTTAAAGTAGAAACCATCGTGTTCCCGTGTTTTTCCTTCCCCCTCGACCTTTAGGCCTTCTCCATTGACTTATAGTATTCTTTCAACACAGCCCAGGCCTTCGGCGCCATGAAGCCATCAGGAGGGTTCTCTCCCTCGCGAGCCATCTTGCGCATACGTGTGCCTGAGATGAAATCGTAATCTTGATGGCTGCAATAAAAAGAAGAAAAAAACAGAGAGGGAACGGCAGGGTTGAGTAACGGACATATTTCAATCAATGAAAAGATGCTTATCAACAGCACAGCCAGCTGCTGTTTTACAGTTTGTTGGCTCAAGGAGCAGACCAGTTAACATTTCTGCAAACCAAAATGAAGCTCTTATAAAACTTTCTTATGACACGTCCCGCCCTGGGAAATGGGACGCGATGATTGTTTGCGCGTGAGAATAATATTACTCGACGGTATTTCATATGGTCACCATTTCTCACAGCTAGAAATTCCTCCGAAATCACTCTGTGGCAGGAGAGAGATAAAGTCGCAGTCCAGCAAGCACCAGCATGCCACAGAAATGGTGAGAGGCCGGTACAGCTGCCTGTCAACATGGAGATGGAAAACGACTGCTGGTAAAAGGTGTTTTCTGTTGTGCACTGTTGTCGACAAAAGACATTGTTTTTGCTGCAAGAATGTGAATTTATTTACTTCTACACATTTTAAACCTGCAATACAGAATTTGATGGAGGTCACGTGACATAACCCATTTGTTTGAAGCCAGGAGTTTAATGTTTGAACATCGCCATGTTGGTTTGGTTGGTTTCTGTTGGAGCCAGAAGTGACCATATTTGGATATAAAGGGAGGAGTAAGGAGGGAGGTCTGACCTTTGAACCCTAGGACACTGCCCAATGTGTATGAGACTCAAGTTCAGATCTGAACTCATTGGAGACCAGAGCTGTTGATCAACCTAACCAATGCTCCTGAATATTTGACATGTTGAAAAAACTTATTGACTATTTGACTTGAGTATTTCGTGATTAAAAATGGCTGCCTTCATGAAATCGCCCACGATGGTAGAGTTCTGCTTCAGGACCGACTTTCAGAGATGGATCTAGATGTATGAGCTCATTACCTTTCAAACATTCCCACCCATCCTCAGTTAGTATCAGAATCTATCTTCCCAACTGACCACAGAGGTTTTTATACCTTTACACTACAAACTTGTATCCAACAGCTGATTTACATGTTCAGCCTTAACTGAGAAACATGACTTGTTTGTGGACACCTGCTTCACTATGTTCACTAGCTAAGCAGTAATTGTGTCTGCCAGTTGCTGCTGAACAGATAGTTACAGTGAAAACATTTGCCCACGACTGCCAAAAACCACCACATGAGAACAGTTAAAGTGAATCACAACAGCTGAAACTCAGTATAGAGCTGCGTATAGTGGACAGCCACAGACTCTGATGATAACTCTCTATATGTTTCATCACTGTTATGATCTCTGACAGATTGTTATTACGAAAATATTTCAATATTATGTATGAACACACATGTAAAATCCCTATATAAAAAAAGACTATGATTTAAGCATTAATAAAAAGAGGTCAACATGGCTGGAGTTTTGGATATTTTTTATATTACTGACAAATATCAATTTTCCAATAAAAATGTTTAGGCTGTTAAAATGTCAGCAGTTTAAACATATGTGGCAACCGTGCCTGATTCAAACATAGATTTAATGCTCGTTGGGACAGGTTAAAAACCCTGAATTATCACTTTTGGGTAGCACACAATACAAACTGTCTCTTCACGCAGGAAAAACTTTCCAATAACCAGACTGTGAATTCTTCACTTTTTATCTCTCTCAGACATTCTGACATCTCCCCCCTCCTCTTCTTTACGACCGATATCTTCGAACAGCACATTCACTTCACCTGCTAAAGCGAAGACGTGTGAAGCAAACAGCCAGGGACAGACTTCACCTCAGACCAGCTCTGGCACAAGTGCATCACGTCTTCACTATCCTCATCCATAAATTACTGCACCAGATAATCAAGACAGTTTTACACATCTTGTTAGCAGACACTTAAACTTATCTGCTCTGAGCTCACACATCGGAGACGTCCTGCTATTCAAGGAGTACGATGTCTAATTGCTATCACATGAAAGAGCACATCATGTGGCTCGGAAACATTGCGAATCTGCGAAGAAGAAGAAGATCTTGCAGTTCTCTTGGCGTAAGGTGAAGGAGCTCCAGGCAAATTCTTCCGAGAACAATTTTATACAGTGTCAAATTAGAAACAGCTTGCTGTGATCTGAGCCATTATGCTTTACAGAAAGACTGAGGGGTATTGTGATCGAGCTGAGCATCCATATTCCTCCTGAATTTTGGCAAGACCTGCGTGCTTGAGAGAAAGGAATGCTATAAATCCTACGGAGTGACGACTAGAGACTTTGGAAATCCAGTGGTCTTGAATTTGCTCCGTAGCATCAGTCTTAAAATGATAGATGAACGAAGTCTAAGAAGTAACTTACTGACAGTGTTAAGTATGTTCCTTATTTGTTCTTTTGTTTTTCATTTTTTTTGCACCAATCCAACTGAGTTCGCCACCCTGCATTTCACATTTGTGTATATGACAAACTCAAGATTCGAATCCTTGATTTTAAGCCGATTGTTTCACAGAAATCTTTTGATTTTAGTTAATAATCTAGAGTGATAGTGACTAGTGTCCTTACGTATTATAGCCCTACTTTAATGATCTGCGACTGATCAGGTGGTTTAAATTAAAAGCACTCAGTGGGTAATACTTTAAATTGTACTACTTCTAGCACCTCTATTAGTTCTTTTCACAGAGGAACCAGTTTGTCACTGATCAACAGTTGACTTTGGACTTCACGTCATAAATACGCATCATGGAAAACAAAGCAAATCTTTTGATTAGTCTGGCCGTATTTAGTTTTAGCATTGCTGGCTGAGCGCAGCTACAGTTGCATAACCTGATGGAGACGGCTGCATCAAACCTGGAGGAACGACAAAGAAACTGCAGGATTTTTGTTAGTCATCATGTGCAGTGTCCATACACAGACTTTAATTAATGGCAGGTCTCTGTAATTTTGAGCAACATCAAAGCTCAAACTAATCCACAAAACCTTTTAACTGTGTAAGAAGGAAAAACAACTGCTGTTATTCTTGGCTCTGCGTTTCACTGCAGATAGAAAGGAAGAAGGGGAAAAATAGATGAAAGGGACCTTTTGGTAAACAAGACAAGTCTAATGAGTAATTAATTTAGAGAACTTAATTTCTGTTTAGGCTACTCGCTCTAATTGGGCTAAATGTGAGGTATTACTCTGGACTAAATCTACAAATAAGCTTTTTAATTTAGTGTGAGTGAGCACAGCCTGTAAACCGTGCTTGAATTCCATGACCGTGATAAATAAACTAAAAGAGTATGCGAAACAAAATAGGACATGCTTTATGAAAAAGTGTCACAATACCATAAACAAGTACTTACTTCTTAGGGTCATAAAAGTCCATTGCTCTTTTGACCTTGTTGTAAGCAGCCACCTTAAAAGGTACAATCTCCAGGGTGATCAGGCCTGGAGCCATGGTGAGGACCTTGGCTCCGTGCGTGGGCTCGTACAGGTCCTTCCCTGTGGCAGGGTGGGGCATGCCTGCAGGGTCACGGCCCACAATGTAGAAATTGGCACCGGCCACCATTCGTGCTCTGCAATGCCACTGGACCTGTGGGTTTATAAAACAGAGACACTAAGTCTTTATAGCCATATTAGCAGGTGTGCAAGTCTGTAATGTAATAATGTAATGTAATAATCTGGTCTACCACACTGTCAAAATGATGAGGTTTATGGGGACAAAGTTTGCCATGTTTGTAAGACAAAGTACAGCTGAGTCTGGTTTTAGGTCATAAACCCAATACCTGGATAATGTAATTACAATATACAGATCAACATCTTTAAATCTACTTTATTAGAGACACTGTATTACTCAAGGAACAAATGATTAAATTCTAGTCAAGTTTAGAGGATGGGAGCCTGTCCAAAAGATAATAAACAAAGTAAAATCTCAGGATATCTGTTTCTGTTATAATGGCTGAAGATTTAACAATGTAGTGTTTCTAGTTCACCACAAGAGGGCAACACTGTTCAGACTATAGCATCAGGACAACTGAATTATCTCTTGTGTTCTGAGTGTAGTTATTTCCTTTTATTTTCTAAGTGGAAAAACTGTTAAGATATTATATCAAAATTGTGGTGAGTATAAGAGCCGATAAAAGAAGTTTTCAATTTTTAGTACACCTCAACTTACTCCACATAAGTTCAGCCAACCTCCAACAATTTCTTCCCTTTGAGATTCAGTGAGGCTTTTTTTTGTTTCTCATGATTAATCTACACATTAATCCTTGAGTAATACTGCTACCATTATGTTCATGCCTGTGTCGTCTATTTTAGGATCTACAATTTTTAGATTATGGTTCAGCTCAAGTCTAAATCTTAGTTGTTGTTTTTTTTTGATATTCTGGGAACATGATGCTCAAGCAGACCAGGTATTTAATGTGTAAACAAAGGTAAAGCTGTGATACCAGGACTCTCTTAACTTTCCCATTCAGAACTACAAACTGAATAAATCCACTGCCTGACATCCACCAGCCTGCAGTCTGTTTTCAATAATTTGTACCACAACTTTCCCATTATCATAAGTGAATGATTAAAAGATTGCCAGCTACACAGCTACGCTCAGTCACACGGAGAGTTTTGTTGTATGGCATGGAAACATTGAACAGATTGCCTTCAGACAATTATGAACTTCCTGTCATTTTTCACCCTCAAACATGAGCAGACAAAGTGTGTGACAGTCCTCGTTCTCTGTGTGTCTGTTGTCATTATTCAGAGCGGCACTCGCATTCTTGTTCCCTGTCACTTTGGAAGAAAACATGATGCCTTTGTTTAAAATCTCAAACATGCAACTGCAAATAGGACGTTCTTGATAATCGTTACCTCAGTTGGCCCTGCATACATCATGGGTGAGGGAAAAATGGCAACAATGGTAGAGTCTGGATTCAGGACGCCCTCTTCGAGCACAGCGGCGTGCTGCTTCATTCTCCAAGGCAGTGGCACGTCATCGTCTTTGGTCCAACCTCCCAGTGGGTGGAGCAGCAGGACAGGCCGGCGGTAGCCTCGCTCGATGAGCCGCTTGTGGGTGTCCTGCATCAGGAGAGCGTGGCCGTTGTGGACCGGGTTACGGAGCTGGAAGGCAAACACGGCATCTAAATAAAGAGAAAGGAGAGAGAAAGGTTTGTTAAACTGCAACCAAACACATCTGTGTACATCTGGACAAGACAAACACAAGGCCACAGTGTAGCCAGACATAATCAAGCTGCTAAGTGCCTAACCTCTGGAACCACATACAGTCTGTGTCTCATTGTGTCTCAGTGTTGAATCACAACACTGACTTTTCTCCTGTGACATCACGACTGTGTCTTTCCAAACACGAAGATTGAAAGTACTGAAGTGAAAGAACTGGTAGCAGTTTATACTTAGTGACATTATTGTATCTCTCCTTGGCTCAAGATTGAATCTGTATTTTTTTTATTATTATTATTTGGTTCTGACAGAAAATAAACCAAGATGAACTGAAGTCGTCCTCATACCTGCATTCATTTCTTTAAACTTCTGTTTGAGCTCAGTGGGTGTCAGGCGGTACTGGTCGAGCCCGTCGTTCCAACAGATCCTGTCCAGAACCTGCAGGTCTCCACCAACCAACCAGTCTCCACTTTCCATCACCATCTGAAATAGGAGCCACGATGATCAGGACAGTGAACACAACTCCAAAACATAATCCAGACTAAAGACACTGTGGCCCTTCACCGTGCTGGAACTGGGCCAGTGTGAATTCTAATAAAAAAACCCTCAAGTTATTACCCCGTTGCAACAGGGACACAGCAGCATAAATCAAAGTCTCCGTCTGTCGTTTAACAGCCAACAAAACTCTGGTATGCCTCCCCTTCTGTGTTTGGTCACCACTGCTACCTTAATTTCAATAACAGCACAGAGACAAAATCAGATTGTATTCCGCAATAAAACCCTGTGATGAGCTCATGACCACATTGGAGAGAAATTTTCCCCTCAGGAGATTCATCCAACAATGTCACCAAAGTGCTCTGGATCCAGGCTAAAGGCTGCTATTGTTTCAGGCAATATCTTTCTCCTGCCTCCTGTGGTACTCATGAGACTGTAGCTAGAGTTACTGAAAACACCGGCCTGTACGATGTTAGTGTGATACAAAGTGACAAAATTCTACAGGCGAGGAACTAAAAGGCTCCAGTGATGAAACTGAAAAAACAATATGTTGACTTTTAATTCATCACGTGAATACTCTTTGATATCCATACTTAAAAAAACAGACTGATTTCAGCTTGATCTGGCAAACCATGCAAAAAAATCACTTGTCAGCAGCGGCAGCGTCTAAGTGCTGGGATCAATAACTTCTCGGCATTGTGGTAAGGAATGTTCAGGATCCTGTTCTGATTTGTTGTCCCACACTCAATTTATCCAACCTGTCCTCTGCTGGCCTGATACAAGAAAGGTGGTTAACATAGACGAGCCACATTTATTTTCCCACCATAAGTGAATTTAAAATATAATGTCTGCATGGACAAACCAAAGGAGGCAGCCTCTATGTACACATGCGCTCTGTTTAACCATTATAAGTGCTCCATGAGTTCATATGTTAAAAGGGGCCTGGTCAAATAAACAGTGACTACACCATAGCTTCCAGTGAAGGTGGTGGTGGTGGTGGTGGGGGGTCAGTGTGACTGGCAGACAGGTAAACAGGAAAAAGTGGATTAAACTACAAGTTATGTGGAGCAGCTCATTTGGCTGCAAAGATAAAAATGCTGCAGCTATCAGTGCAGAGGTGTGCTGACAGACCGGCTCCGGTGCTGGGAGTTAAACACATACTTGTGTATACATACACACTGTTTAATGAGTGAGACCCTAATGAGAGCAGGCTGAACTCACATGTTAGGCTAGCGTGGATAAAGAATGACATTTGTGGAAATACAGAGCACGCAAGGCATGAGTTTAAAGCCAGCAGCGATGCATCAGGTGCTGACACTGAGGAGTCATGGTACCAATTTATGAAACCTGTAACTTCTAATGCATCTTCAAACACGTTACCAAGCCAGGTTTCATCATGAATGATGTGAGACAGAGAAAGACATCCTCTAAAATTAAATATGACTGCCAGTGGGCTGAAATATTGAGACAGCTGTTGCCTGGTGCTCAAGATCTTCAGCCAGAAGTTCTAGCAGCAAACAGTTTTAAAATGGAGTGGGAGTGGAAACAATACATACCACAGAAGTTACATTTGGATATTTTATAAGTGACCAACCAACTGCACTAATCCTGAAAACAAAGACAATATAAAATTAGTCAGAGAAGCAACTTTTAAATCTTTGCGCTACTAATTCACACAGACAATAATCTTTGTCGGAAACACCTCTGCTCTTTTCTAGCCACAAGCCAGTGACACTTTCCGCAGGGTGTGCAGGATCATTTCAGGACATTATCTCCCCACAGAGTCTACCTGAGCCCCGCAGCAGTCGATAGGACACAGATGGAAACAATTCCTGGGTATATTTGGAGAAGGGTGAGCGGAAAGGTGGAAGCTGGCAGCTGAGCAGCACAATCTCAAACACATTTCTGCAGAGGCTGAGCGAGAGACTCTGCATCCAAATATAACACCTGCAAAATGAGGGTGGACCAAAAAGATCAAGTGATTACACTGGGCGTCCTGACAGACTGTGAGAAAAGCTCCACTCCTCCACCTATTCACTCTTTCCATAAGCAATGTGAAAAGGCCAGCTGGGATCTGTGTTCTATCAGTGCCGAATCCAGGGAGGCAGTTTGCTTTCACATGCACTGTGTTTATCACATAGCGCCCTGAGAGACACAGTCTGGAGCTCTGCAGATGCTGCAGATGGATTTTCACCTAAGCTGAGTTTCTATACCATTTCTAACATGTTACTGCAAATCCAGTTTACAGAGCAGGACTGAATAAGAATAAAAACATTTTTACATCAGTATGAATTTCATTTGAAAGATCCAAAACCGATGGAAATGAATAATTAAGTTGTGAGTTGGGGCTGCAAGGTGTGTAAAATTACAAAAGGGTAAAAATACAATAGTCTGATCAACTGTGACGTGCACAGTTAGAGTCTGTGTGAATCATGAGCTCTATCTGTGTTTGTTGAGGAGATATGGAGGCCTGGAGGTGATGATGGAAATTATTTATAAACTGTTGTGAACGGATGACTGAAGAAGATATTTGGAGACTGTGAATGTCTTGGACAACAACATTCATCAAACACTCGATCAAGAGGACAACAACAGAGAAGACACAAGCTAAAACTGGTATTGCCAATCCAATTCTGAGGTGTCTCCATGTTTATGTTATCCATGGTCACTCTACAACTTTGTCAGATACAACAGTAACTTATCCACGCAGTGCATGCATTCTGCTCTATTTAGTCAGTTTCATTTGCTTCAGTAACGCCCAATGTGTTTTTATTTTAGTGCATAATGTTCACTTGACACAATTTTACAGTTAATGAAATAACAGTGTTGCTCATTGTGGAAAAAGCTCCAAGATAAACAGTCCCTCAAGCATTGACATTTAAATCAGATCAGCTCTGGCTGTTATTGTGTCAGGCAATAACTTTCACCTGTATCCCGTGGCATTTCTGACACAGTAGCTATAGTTACTGGAAACACCAGCCTGTGCAATGTTATTGTGATAAAAAGTGACAATTTTCTCGAGTGAAAACAGTCACAGAAGCACAGCTCCAGCACTGAGGCTGAGACAACTCAAAACAAAAGGCCACAAGTGAAAATGAAAAGCTAAAAGAAAAAAAGAAAAAGAAAAATGCATCCATGTCACTTATTTTGTTCACATGTAATTTATCACGTGAATACTCTTTGATATCCATACTTCACCAACAGACTGATTTCAATTTGATCTGGCAAAGACGCATGACAACATCAGAGTGCTGTCAGCAGCCGAGGTGTCTACGTGAAGGGATCAATAACCACTTGGCTCCAATGGAAGATGTTTTTAAGGATCATGTTGTGATTTGTTTTCCACACTCAATTAATCCGACCCGTCGTGATGCTGGCCTGATAAGAGTCATGAAAGATGGTTTCCAGTCGTATTCTATTCTTTCTCAACAGCGAAGTCACAATTTATTTTTCTAACGCGAGTGAATAGAAAGCATAAATGTCTCCATGAATAAATCAAAGGAGGAGGCCGACATGTACGCATGCACTTGGTTAAAGTATTTGATCAAAGCTAAGGAGATCACTACATACATCATATCCTACTTCAGAGGATAGAAACTGTGACCTTCAACACATCTGTCATCTGAGGCACTGACCTTGATGTAGGGGTGGTCCTTGCAGGTGGTGCCCCACTGCCGAGCGCAGCGCTCTTCTTTCCGGTGTTCATAAAACTCGGGGTTACGAAGGATGGCTACTCGTCTGCCCCCGTAGACCAAAGCTACAGCTGTGACGCCATCCAAACGCTCTTTATCTGCAGTTGACACTGGCAGCACCACGGGCACCGACAGGTTGATGACACCACCTGTGAGACACAAAGGGGCATTTATGCAGAATGAATACACAGTACGGGGAAAAGTGCAACTAATGTTTGGCTTTAATCTGATGAACATTTGATCAAATAAATCTTTCTGTTCAAAAGGTGATGAGCAAACAGCACAATCCTCCAGTTTAAACTAAACTTAAAGATGTTACTGTGTATATTTTAAAATTCAACTTGGAGCTTGCAAATATTTTTATTAGGAAGGAAAATCTATTCATAAGATTGGTTAAATGTGGAAGACGCATAACGGTGTGATCTGGTGTGGATTTATGACGATTTCAGAAGATCTCCCTTCAATTTCTGAACAATTCATGGTGTTGGAGATACAATTTTTATATTTTGTACAACAATCTACACTCAGCCAATAATGACAAAGTGAAAATATTTTTACAGGAATTTCTGGAAATGTATTAAAACTGACAATTATCTGTGAGATGTAGCTAGAACTTGCCTACACATGTGGCAAAGTCAATGATTAAACTAAGTTTACTAAGAGGCCTGCAGCTGTACTTGTTGGCCAAGTCATCATTTTTACACTTTTACCAATTACAGAAACATGGAGACATTAGTTTTTATTTATTAAATATACAAAAAATTACTTTGACTGTGTCATTACTTTGACACACATGGCAATTTTATGGATTTAATTTGTTTTCTGTTTGTGTACTTTAAAAAAATGTGTTGACCCCCAGTGGTCAAAGACTCAGTATGTGCAACAAAGCAGCTCAACCATTCTTGTAAAGTATCATGTTGTGGCTTCAGGCTAAATGTGGAATATACGTCTACACCACAAACTACAGTGAGTCTTCAAGGTTGCAATTTAAGAAGCTGGAGAAGGAAAAGCCTCTTACACTACACTGAGGCTTGACCCTTTCTCATTTTGTCATTTGATGTGTGTAGCGACAGCGTTCATTTGGGGCACTCGCTTTGTCGACCAGGTTGATGAAAACGTTCGTATCAGCACGCTTTTCACATCACATCAGATCAAACACTGTGAAGACGGGAGGGGACGTCGACTGTAGCTGCCCCCACCTCCCCCTGGACGCCCCTCCGGTCCCCTCTGTCACAGCGTAGAGTCCACAGCTGGTTCCAATGAAACACACACAGGAGGCTGCCAAACGTCCCAACAAGGGAGACACAATCTTGAATTTGGATTTGTGTTTATTTTTGTCGACTATCTGATTAGCAAAAGCTGCAGTTTTATGGTCTCTGACCAGTTTTAGCTTTAGAGTGTGTGCAATCAATCTGTTCACTGGCAAATCCCTGGAAGGAAGTGAAAATGGACAAATGGCGGTGTGCGGTGTCAATCAATACACAAGATTCTTCCTCTGCGTCTGTCTCCCTCAGCACTAACAGGAAAGTGAATCATGACTTTTCACATTTCTAAATATATACACACTTTTCTGTCCCTGATTTTAATCTAAGTCCTGAGATGTTGATGGTTTTATCATTAAATTGTTATATACACACGTGTCAAAAGGTAAAAATTTAACACAGGCTTTGTTAGCTCTCACTGTATTTTACGTATTTCTCATTTGACTGTGTGTCTAATGCAACATTTGGCAACGTAATACAGACCGGAGGTTTAAGTACTAACATATGCAATAAAAGCAAAGTGATTTTTTTTTCTTGTTGGAATTTCAAACAATACATGAAAAATTGCTGTAATTACACCAAGAGACTCTACACCCAATATAATATTCATTTTAAAACAACTGCCAAAAAATGAGACATTCCTGAGTGCTGGGTGCAAAACTGAATCATTACTTTATACAACCTGTCATTATTCTTCAAAATCTGCACGTACCTCAACCTCACGTCGGATTTTATCAGTGTCATTCTGCCACGAGAGCAGAGCAGTGCATCAGTGGTGGATAATGGAAAACCAAAATCACTTTTTTTTTGACAACGCTCAGTACTCTGGCTGTACACAATATGCACTGCAGGTTGCAAAGGCACATGCTGGAGTATTCGTGTTGATCTAATGTAAAAAACTGTTTAATCAATAGAGACAAAAGAAGAAGGGAAATGAGGAGCAGCCACCAACAAAGCTTTCAACATATATAACAAACACTACTGACCCAACCTTTTGGACAAAACATAATCTAAATAGGAAAAGTTAATTGAGAATATATTAACAGGACCTTACTCAGTTTCTAGTTTATTTGCACATTACTACATTATTACTACTACTACAGTGGCACCAGAGAGTAATGTGAGAATGTATTAAAGTGTTAAGAAATGCGTATTAACATCTCCACAGTAAAATCCAGCTCATGGATTTGGGTGCTCAGCTGCATCTAGTGCCTTTTCTTTATCTTGCAAGAACAATGATTTGAAATAACATCTCACCATCCAGCAGACAGTCAAAGTGAAGACACTGCAAATACTCTCTCTCTCTCATAAAGCCGTTCAGAGGAGTGGCCCAGCCTTCTGCCAGCACCTGCACCCACTGCATGTCCACCTGGGGATTATACAAATATTTACACACAGTAAGTTTTACTCTGACCTACAGTTTATTGTATATACAGTTCAAATCAGCAGTAAATGAAGCAGTGAATATGCAAAGATTATCAAAAGTTCTGTCGCCTTGTTTATTACTGGGAATAGGATTTATTACAATTAGAAAACACCATAATGACCTTCCCAATCTGCACAGCAGGGAGAGTCTCTGCATCAGCCTTAGCCAGGTCCAGTTTGTTCTCCTGAACATACAGCTCTTTCACTTCATACGAAGCATCAACAGGAACTATATCCTGCAGAATTAAACATCAGAATGTCAAGTTAAAAATAAATCATTACAAAACAGCCTATATAATTAAAATGCTGTAAGGGTTTATAATTCACTCAATACTAATTTATGGTATAAAAGTGTATATGAATCACCACCAACAACCACACAACTATGGTGCTTGCCTGCCCTCTAGTGGCCAATAGAGAAATGATGGCAGTTTTATGTCTGAGCTTAAAGCTGTGTCTGTAATGCTAGTATTTAAGATGGCATAGCTGGTTAAAAATAATGTATATTTCCTCCCCTCACCCTCTCCTGAAGAAGGTCAATAAGCTGTTGTATGCACTCATTCACACTGCAGGAGTCAGTCTTCAGGACCAGCTCTGGAGCCTCTGGCTTCTCATACTCTGAGTCAATCCCGGTGAAACCTGGAAAAAACAAAGAGTTTTAACTGAGAGTTTCTAAGCAACATTTCACACAGTCTGTTTTTATTTTATTTCCATTTCTTGTGATTTTCTTGACTTGAAAAAAAATATGAAGATATCCTATTACAACGCTCACAAACCACTTGTACACAAAGTATTTTTGTGCCATTTAAACCTACGTGAGAAACTTTAGTCTCCTTCTTTTGATAGTGAAACTAATCATATAAACACTGTCAATGCTCTGTAGCAACAAACAAAATAGCTTTGCTTCACACTCCCATCGCACGACACTGAAGAGAACCACAATGCTTCCTCTGGCGGTGATGCAACAGATTGATTGTGGCTAACAATATTTGTTTCTGTCAAGTTTGAAATTACACAACTTAGTTGAACCAGAAATGACTATGAAGGAAATGGGGGTATCTACATTTAATCACAGACTTCTAAGATGTTCAGAGTGGCTGAAAAACAACAGTGTCCAAAATAAAAATTTGAACTCACTGCCTTCACTTAACACCGCTATCATTTAACACCTCTAATACTTTAAAAAGCCCATTCTCCTCTATGTATCTCCTTTACTCCTGCACTGCACATAAACAGAAATAAATCACACTCCACCTCTAATCTCCCCCGCTCTGGCTCTTTTGTACAGCCCCTTCACGTCCCTCTGCTCACACACATCCAGCGGGGCATCCACAAAAACCTCAAAGAAAGGAAGCCCTGCGGCTTCATGTATCTTCCTGGCATTGAGGCGGTCCTGATAGACAAAAATCATGTACAAAAACACATACAAAAGTTACATTAGTGAAAGATAGTTCATTGACTTGGATTTTTTTCTGATGCAAAGACACCACGATGTATAGTGTACTTCTATATTAAAAATTATGAGAAACCACTGCGAACTGCAGAACTTGTAGTTGTTTTTACTTAAAATTAGAATTACAAGATAATATATTTAAAAATGTCTCAAACCAGTGGCCCCAGTATATGTTAAAACCTGATACCTTCAAATCTTGACTTCAACAGCTTCACTTTCTAATGCTGCGTCATAACTATCATATTTACTGATGGAGTGGCAGCATCAGTTTCAACAGGGTGAGAAAGAAAGACACACACTAGCCAATGCTAATTCCCTTTGAGGACAGAAGAAGTAAATGTGGTTCAGTGCAGACTGTTCAACAGAGTGAGAGATACATTTACATAATCTCTTTCATTGAAGCTTTCTTCGGAGACTCACTCACCCTGCTGTAGGGCGAGATGAAACTAGCAATGCAGACCAGGCCTGCATCAGCAAAAAGCCGGGCCACTTCAGCAATGCGCCTAATGTTCTCTTCCCGGTCCTCTGGGCTGAAACCCAGGTTTTTGTTGAGACCCTGACGGATGTTGTCCCCATCCAAGGTGTAGCAGGGGATCCCATGACACACAAGATACTCCTCCAGAGCCATGCTCACTGTGGTCTTCCCTGCACCAGACAAACCTTTGGATGGAGAAAAAATAGAGATGATGAACAAGAAATTATATGAAATAACCTAAAAGTGGTTATGAAGGATGCCCTGAGATTAGGACAGCAAATAACAACTACTTTTACTCCTGAAACGATTAGTTGACTAATCGGCTTACGAATCACGTAATCATGAAATGGCTCTGATTTAGCTATCAGCTTTTAAATCTACCCTGGGATTGTATAAATTATGTGATAATGATAAAGACAAGAAAGATGGATACTTGGTTGAAAAATACATCTTTTCATCAACTATGCTGCAGATATCAGCTGCTACTGCTACAAAAAGTAAATAAAAATGCCCCAATTCTTCTAAATAAATAAAACTCTGCCATTTTTTCTAAAAAAAAAAAAAAACAATTAAGTAATCCTTGTCTTTGCTGTATTTAGCATCAGCTAACACTGTGTTGTTTACTTGCTGCTGAATGCTATTGTGAAACTCTAAGCAGAGATGGGGGGAAGGGAGATGCCTCACTTCTCTGAAAAACAGGTCTGTCGACAATAGTCAACAATAGTCAACAACTGACTATTTTCGAAAAAATCAGTGCACCTCTGCCTGAGGTGTGTTGCAGTCAAATCTTGTGGCCTACCTGTCAGCCAAACAGTGCATCCTCTGAATCCTCCCCTTGTGCCCACAACCTGCCCACGTTTGTTTCGGCTTACATGATGAGCTTGATAGGTGACGTTAGTTGCACGTTGCATTCCCTGAAATAATACAGATTTAGAGTCAGTGAAGCACACTTGTAGCAGCCTACTGAAACAAGCTTAGAAAAACAAATCAAGACTTACAAACATAACAGTGATCACACAACAAAGCATCTTTAAAGTGGTCTATAAACCTTTATATAGACCTGCAAGAAACAATTATTTGCTTTATTCACTAATGTGACAACAAAAATGGCCATTTTACAGCCCAAGGTAATAGTTTTCTGGACATATTCACTTTACCCTTACATATGACAAGGATGGCTATTAAATACTAGGTTGAATAATGATTGAAATATTAAACAATTATCAAAATACTGTTGCTTGACCCAGTGAAGCAACAGTATTGTTGGACTGAGCCAAGATGATGAAATACTGTAGTGCAGACTCAGTGAGGCAACAGATCCATTTAACCAACTATTTTATTACCTATGAAAAGCACAGAAGGGTTAACAAAAAGCATTTTAGGAACCATCAAAGCTGCATTAGCATTACCCAAACAGCTGATACATTTGCATTAACTGCATTAGCAGGTAACTCATCAGCCATTTTTTTTAGCCAATGCGCTGCTAGCAAACTGAGGCTTTTAACACACAGCTAGCTTTAGTAGTGGCAGCAGTGTAGCTAACGACAAGTATGCTGATTACTAGCTAACTTGAATGCATGAATTCATTAACAGCCGGTTTAGTGGAGATGGAGGGACTTGGCCAAATACTGAATTAACACAAGTTGGAAATTAGAAAGAAAACTCACCCAGCTCTCGGCAGCGTTGCCCAGCTTCTGTTTCTTGTGCGAGTTCCCTTGCGTCTCCATGGCCGACAGCAGTTAGCGGCTCACCTCTTCAAAAACACAGGGAAAAACAAACCGATGCGATATTTTGTTCACTTAGTATGAGTATAGTGTAATTTGTTATGGCACTGGTTGGTCCAGTGAATGGAGGAGCCCGGAGCCGAGGTGGCTGGCACAACAACCGGGAAGAGCTTCCCCGAGCAGCCACGTCACCTGCAACAGCGGTGACGCATTTCCGCATTCTGTGGCCCTTTTGGGGAAAACTGATCTGATGTCAGTTTTTCTTCATCGTCGTCTCGTGGCGCAGTAACTGTCTGTGTGACTCGCCTGATCTGGAGTCTGTATTTATAACGAGTCCGTTATAGAAAAATTATGAGACCAATCGCATAGAAAATTAAAAACGATATAATAAGTTTAATAATTGTGAATTAAAAAAACAAAACAAAAGAAAAACATGTTATTGCCATGACTGTATTTAAATTACGCCAAACAATGTGATGCTGTGTGGCCAAATGAGAAAATATAAGTGTTTTATTCATTATTTTTAATTTTATTTTATACAAATAGAAAGTGTTTTATGTTTGCAGTCTATAAAATTAAAATGACAATAATAATAGCTACACTTTCTATAAATAAATGCACGATTTAAAAAATAAAAAATACCGCACAACTCCCCCTAACTGACGCGAATCAGTGCAGAACAGCTATTTAAAATGAGCAGAGTTACAGGGTGATGTATGTCCTGATTACAGGACAGCCACTGTGAATTAAAGGGGATGCGGGGCAGGAGGCTGGGTGCAGATGCTGGATGGATGTGAGAACATGTGGGGCTTCAGGGAGGAGCGCTCCCTCAAAAGCGAGCGGCAGTATCATGTAATGTAACAGAGCAGGAGCAGTGATCAGACAGGACGCAGCATCGGCGATTCAAGGAACTGCAACTCCAGGAAGAGGTGCTAGGAGGCCCGAGCAAAGCAGGTAGGAAGGAGGGATGCTACAAAACTGTGCAACATGTGTATCTAAACGCTGTTCTTCTTATCACTGTGTGTTATGTTACATCTGTTCCCGAGATTTATTGTCCCATTAATATGTGATGTTCAGTGACGGAGCAGACTCCGGGTTGCATTTAACTTTTTCACCAGTCTTGTTTTCATACATATGAGAACAAATATATTGTGCAGTCCTTGTAGACATCTTGTTTATTTGTTGCATGTGGTCGCATAAATGAATGCAAAAAGTTTCATTCGGTGGGTCGTTTTCCATGAGGCAGGAAGACTGCGTGTTGATGTTAAGATGATGATGAGACATCAGGTGGCTTACAGGGATAAAGGCCAAGTTGTCACAATGCAAAAACCGTATCTCTTTACTTGCAAAGTGCCATGTTTTAATTCCAGTTTAATAATTCATTTGTTAACTGCAATAGCTTTGACTGAAACTACAGGGCTTAATTACAGGACATGCAATGACCTGTTGCCCCACCCAGCTGCCTCAAATGGAACCTGGTGTTTAGCACTGTGTGTGGGGCCACTGTTCTACACCCCAAAAGTAAACTTCAAACCCAGCTGAGCCACAGACTTCATGTGTGACAGACTGCCGCCCTGTAATATATGGGAGGCAGTGGGAGACACCCAGTCCTGAACCTGACTTTACTGCCAGGATCCACCCCACATGTGGTTATGGAGCCCAGAAAAGAAGGGGTGGGTCCATGCACCGAGAGGCTATTTTTGCTTGTTCCCTACGAAATGGAATTACTTTTCTGAAATACAACAACAATATTTGTTCTGTCAGCAAACAATGTTTATTTGATTTCCAACCCGGGATGTTGAACTAGTGTCATATGGTAGTTCTAGGTCCAGAGTGGTAAAACCCATCATTTGGTTGCCATGACATATTTACTATTAAATACTCAGACACTACTGCCACCATATAGTTAATATCTACAACTAAAAGTATTATTATTTTGCTCACCGTTACTATGGCTTCTACTACTATTATTAGTACTACTACTACTACTACTACTACTACTACTAGTAGTAGTGAAAAAAGTAACAACAAGAACAAACATATAACCACAGCACTTAAGGTTTTACATGTTTGTTTTCCCTGCTACATTATGCTACTCAAACATATTATATAATAGAGTAATTAGAAAGTGTTGTTTCCTTTTTACTCTCCTAGTCAAGTAGATCAGCTAATAGATTATATTTAGACATTTACATATTTTTCATTTTACTTTTGAAATTAAGGCTTGACATAGATGTCACATGATAATATAATGTATATTACATTATCTATATGATCTATAGGATTAGTATATATTATAATATATA
>OOFC01017391.1:0-14772 GCA_900323345.1 Pseudochromis fuscus
TTGCTTCGTGTATAGTCTCAGGATGCTGGACTTGGGGTGAAACCCTCCATGCATTGTGAGGAGCTTCCTTGTCTTGATGTCTGTGGCTTGGATCTCTTCCAGTGTCCAGGATATTATGCCAGCGGGGTATCTGATTACTGGCAGGGCAGGGGTGTTAATGGCCTGGATCTTATTTTTCCCATTCAGCTGAGTTTTCAGGACTTGCCTCACCCTCTGCAGGTACTGGCTGTGGCCGACCTCCGAGCTGCCTCCTCATGGTTGATGTTTGTCTGTGGACTCCCCAGGTATTTGTAGCCGTCTTTCACATCTGCAATGTTGTCTTCAGGTAGTTCAACCCCTTCAGTTGAGATCATCTTCCCTCTTCTAGCTACCATTCGTCCACACTTCTCTATTCTGAAGACATCCTGATGTCATTGCTGTAGATCCTTGTGAGGTGAATCAGAGTCAATGTCACGCTCATTCTTCGTTAGTTCTTAGCTCGCGCTGTGAATGCCACAACATCCGCCCATCATCCCACGTCTCACTTATTCACTTTACCTGTTACAAGCCTGTGCCTTTAAGAAGGTGGATTGTGGGTAATCTGTAAGTGACATATGAGGAACTGGAGATTTTGTTTTGTAGTTTTATAGCTGAATCATTTGTGTTAAGAGCTTAATTCGCCTAAACGAATTAACTCTTTAACCCCGAACATTTAGCTGGTGACTACAGCTCCTCTCCCAGGACAGAGCCAGCTCTCCTGATGAGCTTGTTGAGTCTGTTACATCTGATGTCTTCAGACAGTGTAGAAGATGATGCTGGTCAACAGCTTGGTAACTTCACATGTCATTACAACATTAAAATTTCTGTTAGAATACTTGATGTTAGTAACTGATAATGCTAAGATGTAGCCTAGCTAGCTATCAAGTTAACTAGCTAGCTAATGTTACCTTACCATGCTAGCTGCATAACGTAACTTTGGAAAATTAAAGTTTGATGAAAAATACCTAAATATCCTCAACATTGTAATCACAACAGTTGTTGGTAGGATAGCAACCTTGCTAACCAGTTAGCTATAGAGAAGTTTAGATTTGAACCGTTGGATAACTTGTTACTGAAGCAAATGTTTTGTATATGAGCTTCCACACATGCTGCTTCTGCTTGTTCTGAATTTGAACTTTAATTGTTTTAGTTTTTCTTTAAGTCTTGAGGTTTTTATAGTAGCGGTAAATATGGTCAATCTGACCACATTCCCACATTTACATTTACAAATCCCATGTTAGTACAGTTGCTGGGTGAATAAGCTTCAAGCTGTTGAACGACTACAGCTCAGTTTAGAGCAGATACTTGTTCTCCTGGAGCGGACTGAAAGTAACAACAACAAATGTAAAATCAAGGAGCATCAAGAATGCTGCTGTTTGTCACTATTCCAACAATTTGGGGCGATGAAGCAGACACGTGTGCTGACAAAGTGACATCTCAACGACTGTGTTTCTGTAGAGTGTCCCAGATAAGCCAGCAGAGGCTTCCTGGGGCTTTGATCATATTGGGGATATATGACATTTACATAGAATACAGAGTAACTGGTTCTCAATATCCCGTTAACTGCATGATAAACATTAGTAACCTGGTTAACGATTGCTGGATTATGTTTGGTGACGTGATGTTTCCAAAAACAAAGCAGCAGCTTTGAAACTGTTTCATTTGATATTTCTGTCACTTTAAATGAAGGTAACTGGGCCTGATTCTGAAATAGAGAAGAAGTGTGCTGCAACCTTTACTGTACACCCAGCAAGCAACAAATACTAATGCAAGCTCAGGAGGAAGTAAAGCACATCATTAAAAAACAAGAGAGAGACACAGCAGTTGGAGTTACGGTGCATGAAAATGCATGGCAGACCAAATGAATGCAAAAGTAACCTAAAAATAAATGTTGACCAAGCACTGCTCCGAGCTGCAACTGGAATCATTCAACCAATCCAGGAGTCACTCTGCACCAACTGACAGTTGTACACTTCAAACAAGGATAACTGGACAATTGTGGCTTAAAGCTTTGTCTAGATTTTGTGAAGCAGCTCTCTGGTTTCTCGTTGTGATGTTTACATGTGCAGATATATGAACAAGATCTGGATATCTGCAGGAAACTGAAGCAAATAGAAAAGAGATTTATGAGACACGACTGTTTGTATTGATTATCTGACATGAGATGTTACAGTTGCATGCATACACTGAGTACAGGACATGGTATATTGAAGTGAAGGTACCCAACCTCTCCTGGCTACACCCTCAGACACACAGTGGAGCCACCGCAGCATGTCTACAAGTACAATCAGTAACTGATGAATGAATAGAATTGTATTGTTCTCTATTGAAAGCACTGGTGTATAATCTGAATGTGCATTATGGAAGTGCTTTGTATCTGCACCCTGTGGATGAAGAGGGTTCAGATATGCTAAGTTTAAGGATGGAAAAATAGATGTAGAGCTGCTACAGCACAAGAGAAAGAAAGCTGAGTGCGGCAATACAACACTGTCCTGGAGCAGAGGTAAGTGCTCTTCAGAAAAATCTGCAAGAAGACCGAGGTTGTTTTTTCCTTAGTCCTTCTTTCTTACCTTGTTCATGCACAAAAGGATGGATTAGAGCAGGGGTGTCAAACTCATGCCATGGAGGGCCAAGACCCTGCAGGTTTTCTTTCCAGCCACCTCCTAAAGCAGGTGATCTTGATAATCAGCGCCTCCTTCAATTTGTGGGAAGCAGCTAATCAGTGAGATCAGCTGCTGGAGGGCTGGTTGGAAAGAAACCTGCAGGGTCTCGGCCCTTCATGGCACGAGTTTGACACCTGTGGATTAGAGTTTCACTAAAGGAAGGGGCACATTCATACCACATATATGGTAGCAACATAACCTGTCACTCAAATCTACCCCTCTCCGCCCCCAGGGGGACGGTCTTGTGTTTCCTCCTTCAAACTCATTGACCAGAGGCCTGGGAGTTCAAAGGTTCTGTCCAGTATCTTAGTTGTTCCCAGGACTGAACTCTACTGCACAGAAACCTCAGATGTTGTTCCTGGAGCAAGTCTCCCTGTTACAGGTTCCAATGAGGCTCCAGAGCAAGGCAGCAAGGACATGACACAGATAATGATTTAACAGTTTATTTACAAAGAACCCAGTGAACTGATACAGGATTTAAAGATACAACAGGAAATGAGGGCAGTGCCACAAAGAGCTAAGAGGGCTCACAGCAGGTTGGTGGAATGAACCACAGAGAAACTAAACACTACATGCAAGAGTAACCTACACCAAAGATAATGTAGTGTTATTAGCATTAATAATTATAAAATATTCTCGTTAAAGAGTCTGATGTTCCTGAGTTCACCCTCCCAAATTAATTTATGAGCTGGTCTGGAGCTCATTTGGGCCAAAGGATAGTGTCAGTGTGTCTCCACAGGAAGGTTAAAGGTCATGGGGGTTTCAGTTTGTGTGCTGGGCATGGAGGTGTAAATCCAGCATTAGCTGTTATTTCAATATGTTAGGGTAGAAGAGGGGAGTTGAAAATGATAGCTCTATCTGGTAAATGACGATCAACTTGAAGTGTCAAACTGGCAAAGGTTTTATGTCTTCACCGTGTCAAAATGGAGGAGAAGGCAAAGTTTAAGACTCGAAGACTTCCTCCCTATCAGGACGTGGGTTCTTTCAAATGTCTTTGTGGCTCTGTGTGGAGCAGCTTTATGACTGGATGTTTACACAAACATGGAGGTTGGTGAGATGTTGGAGAAAGCAGAAAGGATGCCTGCTGTTCACGCTACAATAATGAGAACAGAAAATGAGCAGACAGCCCACAAGGACTAAACTATACTGAAGGTCAGACAGAGCATGGGGCTGAAACAGCTATAAACCCACAATAGGTTGCACCTAGGTAGCAATATACTGACAGTAGCGTTAGCACTAGCAGTCTGGCTCAGAGGACGGAGGCTGGAGGGCTGATGACAAGGGCTGGCCAAGAATGGTGAGGTTGGGGAAGGCAGACAGGACGGCGTGACTGGGGTGGTGAATGATGTGGGTGGTGAATGATGTAGGTGGTAAGGCTCAGGGGTGATCAAGAGGTGGGGTCCAAGGCTGGGGAGGTCTCAGGGGGAACCAGATGCAGGCAGGGGGTCGACACTGAACTGGATGGCAATTGTTCAAGAGCCGTTCTGGAGGCGCGCAGGCAGGCAGGAGTCTAGGTGTGACTAGTATACAGGCGTCTGCTCTTATAGAGTGGCTGGTGGTTGATTGGATGACTCCCACCTGCCTGCACTCTGCTCAGCTGTTGGCCAATAATCTGCAGCTGCTGCCTCTGAGCCAGGTGTGCACACCAATCTGGAAGAGAGGAAGTGTGGGGGAGGGGAGTACTACACTTCCTGCTGCCAGCATCAGCAGCTGTGACACTCCCAGTTTGGGGGTTATATCACTGAGTGCTACGACTACCAGAGGGACCACTGTTGCCTTCACCTTCCAGATCTTCTCCAGCTGTTCTTCTTCTTGCTGCCACTTGGCACACTCACATCTATCACTGCGACCTTCTTCTGCTTCTTGTTCAGCACTACGATGTTGGGGTGGTTTGCCATCACCAGGTCATCAGTCTGGATCTGGAAGTTCCACTGGATCTTAGCTCCGTCATTCTCAACCACCTTAGAGGGGTTGTTCCAGATGTCCCAGATGTTCCTGTACAGTGTGTCATTTGGTTGTGATGTTTCATGGACGCCCTGCCTGCTCTCATCTTAAGGCACATTTCCACTGCATGGTACCGCCCCGGTTGGCCTCAGTTTGTGGCATGTTTCCACCAGCAAAAAGTCCTTGGATCTTGGTACCTGGTACGACTTTTGTAGTACCTCCTCTCCTGCTGTTCTAAAAAAAGTACCCGGTACTAAAGGCAGGTACTGTAGACTTATTAGTCGAATCGTCACTGTGTCATCACTGTGCGACGTGGAAACATTTGTACCTGCAAGCCGACAGTCTGTACGGTTACAGTCAGAATAGCAAGTTTCTACTGTGAGGGGAAAACCACTAAATGGATCGGTTCAATCTACCATAACAGCGCTTTAGTGCAACATTATGATTTTATTTAAAAACGTCAGGTGAAAAAAACCATGAGCTCTGAGCGCCAGGTCGGTCGAACAACTGACGGAGGTCGTAGCGAGAGGTCATATCTCCAAAAACATCAGAGCAAGGCTCTAACTTGATGAATTAACAACATATTTGAAGTAAAAACAACTCATTTATCGCCTGAAACAATCTTCAAACTGCTTTCTGTGAAGCCACAACAGTTATTCTGAAGATTATTTCATCAACTTTCTCCTCCTTCGCCTGATGACTGGCTACACAGAAGAGGGACTGTATTCTGTAATGTCACCACAACCGAGGCGAACCAGGTAGGTACCATGTGGACTAGTGGAAAAGCACCATTGGCTGCTGAGGTAGAACCTGGCCTCAGTTGATCTTGTGCTGTGTACCTGCTCCTGTGCTGCCAGTATTAGTGCTTCTACGCTGTCTTTCAGTCTGGCCTTTTCCAGTCACTAGAAGGATTTCTTGATATCAGTCGTTGCTTCTATCTGCTGAGGGTAGATGCTGTGCAGGGGTTTGTGCTTCCATGATGGTCTTCACTTAGCAGTTCATCACTTAGAGCCTTCTTCCTGATGTACTCCTGGATCTTTGCTCTTAGATAGTAGCTCTGACGCTCACTAGCCCACAGCCTCCGCTTACTGTCTGTTTCAAGGTGCTAGGATTGGGGTGAAACCCTCCATGCATTGTAAAGAGTTTCCTTGTCTTGGTATCAGTGTCCTCTATCTCCTGCTTATTATTCTAGTCAGGGTATCTAATGTGTAGGTGTTGATCTCTTTCTTACTATCCACCTACACTTATCCATTCCTAAAGACATGCTGATGTTAGATCCTGGTGAGATGGACCAGTGAGTTGAGTTCTCATTTGCTCATGGTATAGAGCTTGATACCATCCAGGAGGTGGCTGATGGTTGCTCTGTTCCTTTATTGGCATCTTGGTGATGATCTGGCTGAGGGGATTCAGGTCAGGTCTTACACAGTTCCAAGCAGTCCTGGATCCAGGTGTGTGGTGTTGACTTGTAGGATTTCTTGTAGTAAATCATGGCAGTGCACAGATTGGGATGTCATGAGCAACTGGTCTGTCTACCAAGGGCTGGTGTATTGCTCCTTTATTGTCCCTCCCATTTCCTTAATGATGAAATGATTTTCAGATGGACCACCTGTCAATCAGACTAGCCCCGCCCCTAACTCCTCCCCCCAGATCTCAGAGAAGAAGAGTTGACTTTATCTGATGACATCAGAATGACTTGTGGAGAAATGTATTGATGAATATTTCAGGATTGAAGATGACCTGTGTTACTGTACTTTTTTTTTTTCATTGTCCTCAGTTTTGAGACCCAGTGGCTGCCTTCATTTTCATTTTTACACAGTCTATGGTTTTGATTGAGATCAGTTTCCTATGTGTTTATAATCTACTGTTTTTTTGGCCTGATTCTCCATTGGCTCTTCTAATCTGTAGTTCAGAAACAACTATTTCAAAGATAGACTGTAGTGATCAGCTTTATTTTTTATCATTATTTCCTGGCCTTAGGAAAAGCTGATAAATCTCAACATGTGCACAGTGCAGGTTTTTCCCGTGTCAATATTTGTGAAATCTAATTGTAGACAATGCAGTTTGTTCTATGAGTGTATGTTTTCCTGTAGCTGTGATGATCAATGATTTAGCAACAACGTTGAAAAGCTTTCAGGAAAGTGTGACAAAAGAATTTCATGTGTTCAAACCTGAAAATGTGATGAAGTCCTTTCAGTTCAGTGGAATAACAGTGAAATAACATCAAAGCGTTTGTCCTTTTTGTATTGTTTTGTAGCACTGAAACTCTGCAGAGGCCGTTTACAGTCACATTCACAACTAAGCTGCTTTTCTTTGGCGTGTGGGAGGACACAGCAGCTCCCACAGGAAACCCACATGAGGAGAACATGTAAACTCCACTGACACACTGATCCTCCTCCATCACTGTCTGCTGCCACAGTTTCATGAAGTCTCTGTGGAGGGACAGTCTCTGGAGGACGGTGTGTCCATGAGACCAGTTCAGATACATGTTTCTGATTCAGCACATCAAACACAAGACTGAACAGAGAACATTCCTCAGAGGAGACACCAGCCAGAAACCAGCTCTCCCAGTTCTGAGCGTTCCAGTGATGCTGATCTCACTTCAGCAGCATCTCAGTGGCTGCAGTCAGGAAGCACTGAGTGAAGCTCAAAGACTAGATATACACAGGGATGGAGCTACCAGGTCTCAAACGTTTAGCCAGAAAGTGCAGTACCACCAATGGCCACTAGAAGCTGGCTCCAAAAAAACTCTGGTTCCAGTCAATACATTTTTGGTACAGGTCATTGTGATGTCATCAGCTGCAGTCAGCTCTTCCTGTCAGTGAGTGGGTGGTCCGTCCACTGTGTGTCAGTGGAGAACCAAGTGTGGATTATTCCACCAATGAACAGCAGGTCCCAGTAAATTCACTCATCAGTAATGATCTCCCAGTCAGGTTGTGAGTGTCCCTGCACTCTGAGCAGGAAGCCACTGTCGTAAACCTACAAGTATCAACATTGTCTCAGCCAGGTATTAGTGGGAGGATTTTTGAGTTGTTGTTTTTTATATAACTGAGAACAGATGATATATTTTGGCATCTGTACTGACAAAGGTCAAACAGCGTCCACCTCAGAGTTACCTGGCAGTAGGTACTGCGTAGCTGTCGGACGGCCTGCAGCAGCCTCTGGTCTGCAGATGAACTGAAACGCCTGCACTGGCTCGGGGCTGCTTCATACCACCAGGCTCTCAACCCAGTAATGATTCATGCTACTTTCACAGCTCCAAACGGGAGAGGAAATTGCCTTGGTGTATGTCCACATCCATATTCTATTATGTTCTAATTTTAACAAGATGAGCTACAGACCTTAGGGCCAGTGGCTAATCAGGTCGATGATTAACCGCACAACAGCCCCGCAACCATTCTGCAATGTGTCGTCATTCATGTTTCAATGAGTTCATGAGCACGAGTCAGACTGTGTCGGCTTTAGTCTGAACTGAGCGCTCTGTATCCTCAGATCATCCCATCACAACCATGGATGTTTCAGCACTTTGAACTGAGTTCTGATCCAAATAGATTAATAATATGAAAGTCTGCATATATAGATGAGTATTACTGCACCCTGAGAGGATCCTCCATTGAATACATTATAACAAAACTTTCACTCTCGGCCCTTTACATAAAGGAATCTGATTTTACCATCAGGCCTGATGACAGTGAACCACCGGCTTCATGCAGGATGAGAGACACGAGGACACACGTCATCAGACACTTTTAAAGACACATCCAAGCATGACGCCTCTAATGTGTGTGTGTATGATTATTGTTGATTGTAGGTTCAACAACAGGTTGTGTCTTCTTTGAATCTGATTTTAATTGTTGACAAGATTGAAAGAATCTGACTTTTCCTGAAACCAGGTGATTTAGTAACATAACATAAAGACATTAAGAAAAACCTGCTGAACCACAGTTTGTGAGAGATTTCAAATCAGACAGAGTTTAAAGATTTCATTGTTCAGACAGTTCCAGTTCATTTTCTCATGCATGAGGTAGAGACAGGACATGTGATGAAGACATTCGGTCATTTCTAAAAACTATGTTTGTAGTTTGCTTAGCGAGCTGATGAGTTCAACCCTATGGGCATGAATAACTTCCATTATCTGGTCTCTGAACGTTACCTGATGCTAAATTATGAATGTGTTTAAAAGTGGTAAAAACTGGGATGTAGACTGAGTGGTAAACTGCAGACTTTGTCCTGCTTTTACCTTCAGAGCTGTGTCATCAGGAGCAGCAGGTCTCAGGTCTCCCAGGTCTGCAGGTCTGGAGTAAAGATCGAGACGAACACATCTGAAAAACCACAGTGATGAAGGGAGACACAGAAACTTTTCCCTGTCTGGATGAGGGTCACCAGGACGAAGGGGACAGTGATTGTGCACGTGTCCAGTAGGAGAAGGTGTTTGTCCACTGGCATCATCCACCCCTGCACCATGGTTGGTATACAAATCAATTTACAAAGCGTTCATCGTAGTTCAGACCAACATGTTGCATCTATGCTGAACTCTGTGTAATTACTGTGCTGCCTGAACATGGAGAGTGTGTTTACAGCACCTTGTTTACCACACACTCTGCAACTTTACACTAATGGCTACGAGTAAGGCTCGTAAACCAACACCAACATCAACCAACTATGATCCAGTTCATTGAGGAAACAAAAAGTGATATTTTCCAAATGATCAAAGTATTCCTGTAGGACGTGCTGCAGTAGCAGCAGCCTGAGCACATTCATCCACATGTCCCTGAGCGTCCTGTGGATTCAGAGGCTCTTCCAGACCAGGAGGGATGAGTGAAGCTCTGCATTGTGTCCTGGGTCCACCGCAGGGTCTCCAGTCGGATCTGCCCAGAGACCTCCAGATGAAGCCCCCCTGGAGGATCCATATCAGATACCGTGAGCCTCCACTGATTTCAGCTCAAACACTGAGGTCTACTCTGAGCCTCTGACCCCGTCTGCTGTGGCAGAGCCAACAAATACAACATGTAAGATGATCTTTCTGCTGGAACCAACTGGTTCAGACTGAACTGATATCCAGTAGGTCTCATAGCAAACAGGCTGATTCCCCAAAGGTTTATAAAAGAAAATGGACATTTTCTACATATACATACAGTTAAAATGTTTTTACAAATGTATCATGATTCACAAATATGTATGTTGGTATCAGTAGATGAAACTCAAATTGAAACGTATAATGTAGAAAGATAAGCTCCAAGCTGCCTGGTACTTAAATGTGCAAGGGAAACTGTGTTTGATGAGATTATTTTTCATCAATGTTTTTCTTTCTGTTATTTTAACAGTAATAAGCATCTAATTGAAGTGTCCTTCAGTCAGAGTCCTGCTGCTGTGAAGAGGTGACTGTAACGTTCACACAGCTGCAGCTGAACAACAGCATCACACACACTCCTGCTTCTGTCGCCACATTTTGTTCAGTCTTCACTTGTGATTTCATGGCAGCAGCTGCAGCGTGGCTCCTATTAGCACCTGTGGACGACCTTTTTATATCTCAGCCACATCACCCACTCAAAGTGACCCCTCTCTCTGCAGGGCTCCTCCCCCCCTCCCCCTCCACCTATCACAGTGATGAGGATGAGATGCCACTCCTCCAGCCGTGCCTGTCTCCTCTTTAATTGGCGTTTGATATTCTGCGGTTGTCATTTCAAGAAGCAGAACAAGGGGTTGCCATTCATGGTCGCTCCTGTAAAGGGAGGGGGTGAGGTGTCACTCAGTCTGATGGCTCTGTAATGTGTTTTGGGTTACAGACACTCCTGAGCCGCCTGTCAGTTAGCAGAGCCCTCCATCTTTTCCCTGATTCAGGGGACTGAGATTTCATTTACCCCCCCGTCCATCAGCAAAATGCTGTCCTCTTAAACCTCTCACTTACAAGCCGACTGGTTTCCCTGAATGTCCGGAGGTATGAAGCAGCCCTCCCGCCTCTCAGCCTGAACACACCACACCCCTGCAGCCAGCAGGGATATTAGATCAGAAATAAACTCAGAGGAAACTTTAGATTTTCAAGAGCAAGTGAAAGTCCTCAGTGGAGGTGGAGCTCCTGTTGAAGGATGGGAGGGTGGAGGGGGGTAAACCACTGAAAAATGAGGCAGTGAAATGAGCCTGTGTTGTTTTATTCTGCTCTACATAGTTGTTCCTGCCACAAGATGGTCATTTAGAAATTGCATTCTGTGTAAATCCAAATGAAACAGCCAGTAAATGTGTCATCTCCTCCCTCCATGGCAGCCCAGAGTGAAGCAGCCCCCTCTCCCAGGCAGCTCTGCTTCAGCTATCAAACTGTTTCATGCAGTAAAATGAGATGGGGGTGGAAACAGCTTCCACGTGGCCAGAGCTGCTCCATGTTCGTAATATTTATTCCAGCATTAGCTAAATTTATCATGAATTAAAAAGCAGCCTGGGCAAGTTCATCTACATAATGTTATTTATTGTCTTTAGCTTGGAGGAGCTGCAGGACCATCGTGCTGTACATCACATGCAAATAAGTTACAGTGAAGAACAGGAAACTTTTATTATACCACAAGTAACTTTCACTGAGTCTCTGCTACAAGCTGGTGATGTTTCAACTCAGATGTTCCTCTGTAGCTGCACGTTACACAACGTTACACAAATATGAAACCTGTGACTGTCACGAACCAGGAAAAACGCCAGGACCCAGATGCAGAGTGAGAGACGTTAACAGTCTTTATTGAAAAACAAAAAACTCAAAATGACAGGCGGTCGCCGTAGAAACAGAAAATCGCCCAACTGGGGAAAAAGTCTAGAACAAAACTCAACCAAAAATCACCAGACGCTGGGACAAACTGTGAACTCAGGAAAGTACAAAGAAAACAAAAACACAAACCAATAGTAGTCGAGAGCTGAAGCAAACACTGGGCGAGAGACCGGGCAATCACTTGGAGGCACACGAGACGTGGAGAATTTCAAAGTAATCATCCGGCACAGGAAGACAGGAGAGAGTGGAATATAAGTCCAACTAATCAAGGCCGAATGAGTAGCAGGTGTGCCCGGTGCTCTGCGCTCCAGGAGATTGCCCCGCCCTCTGGTGCCTACTCTGAGGGAGAGAGAGAGAGATGTCAACCCTGACACGTCACAAATCAAAACACAACACATACCCAAAAACAAATTCCTACTTCGTGCACTTCCACTTACATGGCAATAAAGACGCGTGAGTGAGTGTGTGTGTGTGTGTGTGTGTGTGTATGTTACAGTACAAGTTCAGACAGATTTCAAGATGCATCTTCACACTGCCTGACTATATCCATTCTGGCTCTTTACAACTCAGCATATGTTGTGTTTTCCTCATCATCATAATGAAGAAACCTTTTTAATTCATGTCTTGCTCACAATATCTGCAGCGTGATATTCCTCTGTCTGCAGCAGACTGTTTACTCTGGCTGTTTAAAGAAAGGTTTTCTCACATTGCTGCTGTTTTACTGCACATGTACAGCAGGTTTCAAACTCTTTGCTTCCTATTATCTGTCTACAGATCGTTTTATACAGTAGGCAGTGGTGCTGACCAACAAAGAAATGATTGTATATCAGTTACGTGTCATTTAACACTAGTTTTCATTGCAAATCAAAAAACTATTAATAACAAGACATCCAAAACATTTTCCTTTGATCTGATACAGGCTAAAGCATTCATTGGTATTATGAATGTAAATCACTAGTAAAATGATGCCTAACATCTACCAAAGCTGAAATCTATGAAGTCTTTAACCACAGATGAAATGCCCTGTGTTTCAGCTGGACCCGGCTCACCCGCTCTGGTGCTGGGTCGGCTCCACGGACCACAGGAGAGCATTCAGCTGCTGACATTGTCGCTGTGGTCAGTCCAGTGGGAGTGAAGCTTAGTCTCGGTCTTCCTGCTGGATCGATGCTTGGCTTTGTCTGTCTCCGGGGGTATCGAGCTTCCCGTGTGCCGGGCTGCAGGGTCTATTGTCTGTGTAACTGGCTGCACTCTGCTGTGGGTTAATGGAAGGAGCTCTGCTGGAGAGCAGCACCAGTGTCGTGCTTGACCTCTCTCTACAAGCCCGCTGCTGCTGGGAGGTGTTATTTGAATGTATTTACTGAATATCAGTCCTTCTGAACAGCTGCACTGTCCAGGTTTCACCACGACACCTTCATGCTACATGCTATAGCCTGGATTGCATTTGGAAAAGATGACATATTGATGTGTGGTATTTACTTGGTCTTGCAGGGATTAAGTGTGTTTGACCTGTAGTAAATTGTAGCTATCTCAGTAAAGTAATAGTATCTCAGTAAAGTTAAATGCTGCCCACAGCACACATGACTTTAGCATGTTCATCTCTACCTCTCACTCTTTGGCTTCATTTCTTTCTATAAAGCTTTAGAAATTGAATTCATTACTTCATTTTTTTTTTTAAAGAACAAGTAATGAAGAAAAATAATACCTGACATAACAGAGTTTCACAGTGTCACAGATGCTGGAAGCCAAATAAAGTCACAGTGGTTCAACAGAACACACACTGTCATTGAATCCACTGTGCTCATTAACAGCAGCCACAGCACCTGCTCTGCTCGTCCAGATTTACTGGTCCAGGTACAGTTTTCCAGTGTTGGTGTTCACGCTCCACATGGTCAATGTGTCCGATTATGAGGTGAAGAGATGTTTCAGTAATCTCAGACTGCAGTTCCTAACATCACGGATACCATGGCAACGGAACACATCCTCCAATTAGAGCGGGGCGGTATGGCTGAAAAATGTATCACGATATAAGTGTTTCATATCGGTCGCTGTCGATAATTATTGGTTTGGATGTTTTAACCTATTTGAAGTGAGGTCAGGGAGAATAAAATACTGAATTTAAATACGTTTATTTTAAATGTAACCTTTAACCTTTAAAAAGAAGTCAACACAACTATGAAAAACTGTCAAATGAATAAACATACAGGTCAATGTGCAAATACAGACATTAAATAAGTAAAGTATTTTGTACATAAGAAATGAGTGTAGAAGTAGTAATCAGACCAAACGGAGGCTGTTTGAAGAAACTAGGATATAAAACATGTTTTCACTTATTTCACCTTTTTAGTTCAGTACATAACTCCATGTGTTCATTCATAGTTTTGATGCCTTCAGCGAAAATCTACAATGTAAATAGTTATTAACATAAAGAAAACACATTGAAGGAGAAGGTGTGTCCAAACTTTTGGACTGAACATCCGAAATCCAAACTGGTGACGTGTCGTCTCCTCTTTCATCCACAGTTTCCTCTCTCGCTGTCGCCTCAGTCTCTTGTTTCACTTCATGGTCTTGATTTTTGAAGACGTTATGAGGCACGGTGGCGAAACATGAAACGCTCAACAGGTTGTTGCTAGGTTACCAAATAGCGAGTTAGTTTGTTGATGCCACCAACCTTGCTAGCTTGGCTGTGAGAGGTCGAGAGGCTAAAGCCCTTCCTCTGCCTCCATCCCCCAGAATACCTTGCAGGTCTGGATCAGTTTTCTTCCTGATTTTTTCTCAGAAATTCCCAGATACTTTGGCTGAAGCTGTTTCATTGATACCAAAGGAGTGTAGGGATGAGATGGCAGCGTCATCACTTCAACCTATTGCCTTGCTCAATTCTGACATGAAATTTTGACAGAATTATTGACAAACAGGTGAAACAAACACAGAGCTTCTATTGGCCATGCAGACCAAACTGGTTTGACCACAAGGCCGCCGCCCTCAGCTGAGATGCAGAGAAGACATTACAAGTTGAGTGGGGATACATGCTGAAGGTGTTGGAGGAGTTTGGATTTGGATTGTGCTTTGTGTTGTGGATGAAGTTAATATTTGCTCAGCCCTCATTGTCTTCTCTTACTAACCGAGAAAAATCAGTCTGGTTTTCACTACATCGTGGGGCGACTGTCCCCTCAGCCCTTGTTTGTTTGGTCACTGGAATCAGGCATCATCCCCTTTTGAGACCTATACAGCTGATAAATGCAGCCCACCACCTTTCCTGATGTTATTTTCCTTTCATAACCAGAGTAATCTATCTGTGTTACTCAGCCTCCTCAAGTCATTTGCTGATATTTCAAGCTTTACAATCAACTGGCAAAAAAGTGAATTCATGCCCTTTGTGGCAAACACTGACCTGATTTTTTAACT
>OOFC01017397.1:0-23166 GCA_900323345.1 Pseudochromis fuscus
AGGCACCTCATCGCTCCCTCCCTCTCTTTCTCCTCTAAACCAAAATAACTTCAGCAACCATCTGTCACTGGGCTCACAGGTCTACTGTTGCTTAGGAACAAGTCAGACACTCACATTCATGTATGCATCCTCATATGAATTTATCTTCATATACAGTTGTACTAACAATAACCTCTAGTCGGGAACACGTCGCCTCCTGCGACTGGAGCATCAATGAAATGTTCAGCAACAGGTTCTTTTTATAAAGTTTTTAAAGGGCAAAACTTGTTGAAAGACACTGAATAGCAACATGACATCTTCCAAAGGACTTAATGATGAGTTCAAAAGAGTAGCACGTCCATTGAAGTTTCCTCCTGTTTGACTTTGCAACCACTTTCTTCCTCATTTGTAAATTCTTTGAAGTTTTGCCGCTGAAAGCCTCAAAGAAGCATTGTTAGGTCCTAACTGTAGCGGAGGATTTACATATTGACAGAGAGATTAGGTGTAAGTACAAGCTACTTTCCATAATCACACTGCAGCGAATAATAGAGCAGAATCAAATTGTGCAGCATTGATTTACATGCTGCCAATTAATTTGCGGCGACCAAATCCAAAGGCTAATGAGCTGATTTGATCTTATTGTACACACGGACTAGTCATTGTTCTCCTCTTATCAGCCATTAATAAATTATCAGAAAGTAAACCGCATCCAGCCTCATGAAAGGATATTTGTGGATGGAGCTAATCATTGTTTGTACACATGCTTGTCAGTTGGTGGTTGAAAGCTGCTTACCGAGACATCAGGAGCATCCCAAATTCAATTTCATGGCCTTTGTTTTTAGACAAACATTAGATTAATCTGACAGACTACGCACACAAGTCTTGGAGAGAGGTTTCAAAATGTCTGAGGCAGTTTTTTTTTTTTTATTCAACACTGCAACTGTTCAATTTCATATCCATATATTAAAAATGAGGTAATGGAATAAGATAGATTTTCAAAAGTTTCCCATCTTGAGTATTTGAATGTGTTTATATATATAACAGCAGTTTGGGGACTTGCAGCAGCTGCAGTCCTTTGGGATGTAATTAGATAATAAATATTAAACTGGGCCCAGTCAGAGAAGATAGTTTCTAATTTGGTTATATTACCTATTTCCAGATATATTTACGGTTCAACTCTCCTCAGAGCTCTTAGAAAACGTTTATGCAGATATTTTCATAAATTTGAAATGTTTGGAGTTTCAAAGCACAAATTAAGTCAAAATCCCTCAAGTAACTGTAGTGGGGAAGTTTCCATCCATCAGATATGTCTAGAGGATGTGCATGCATACACTCATTTCTGTGTTTCTTCTGAACACTGAGATGTTTTCACTGTGCAACAAAGCAAGTTGTGTGAAATGGACCGAACACAAGACAACATCACTGTCACACTTCTCAAATTACTTGGGGTTATGGATGGAAACCAAACTAAATATTTAAATGTAGGCTATAAATAATAGAGTTATTTTAAATTACACTTATTTAATTATGGCCTAAAGAGCAAGAATTAATTTTAGGCAAATTTCAAGCTTATTGCTGTTTTGAAATGTCAGCAGTTCTTCCATTTGTATTGTTTGATGATAATTGATGAATCCTGACTTGAAATATGCTTCATGAAAACAAAGTTAAAGACACAGTTTTCATCAAATTAAACCTCACATCTTTAGTGTGGTTTATACAGAAACTCTCTCTAATACATGAACAAATTCTTCAGCTGATATTTTTGCAGCGAAGCTCTCCTGAGCCTCACTTCTCTGTACAGATCAGGTTGCAGGGGGTTCACCTCAACCTCAGTCAGCTGCCATCTGCAATAGTTAACAATTGAAAAGCAAAATGATCTTTGAATAACACCTTCTAATAAAAACAGAGTGCTGTACCGCAGCCGAGGAAAGAAAAAGCACCATCACACTGAAAGCTGTGCGTATGTACCATGGTTCAATCATAGTTTATTAATTCATGCCTTCATTTCTAATTTGTGGCTTACTCTGCCTATCTCAGAGTGACAGTTTCCTCAGCAACCACATTCACATCCATAAATATCTCTCAAACTTTTTTTTTGTTTCTTCAGCGCAGATGACAATCTGCTGCTCATATGGATTTGAACCAAAGTAAATGTTTTCATGTTTGAAAGGATTTCGAACACTTTCAAAACAAGCCTTCAAAGGTATGTTTGAAACGTATGTCTGGGTCAATATTAAGGCTTTCAGGTGTTATTGATGTGCATACATGAGTGCTGAGGGTTGCAGAGGAGGACACTTAAAACTATACAAGTTGATGACTCATTTAGACTCATTCACACTCATCCAAACAGAAAGTGGAAGTTGTTTGAAATACATTCACTTGCTGAACATTTTTATGTGAGGAAACATACAACACTATACTTCAGTTAAAATCAGTCACAAGAAAATGAGAAGGATAATTTATTGGCTGAATAGCAAAATAAGACTTGTTAAAATTGAGAGTACTTTCTTTCTTTCTTTCTTTCTTTCTCACATGTGTGGCAGTGAGTTATCCGAGGCCACCCAACTACCTCCCCTAGTGAGCAGTGTTGGTGTGGTCCACGGGGAACTCATCATCACTTTAAAACGCACCAGAGACTTGGCACAAAAGAAGCGCTCGCAGGCGAGCACAGGCACACAGGGAGTGTCTCCTATTACACAGAAGGGAAACACCGTTTCGCACTTTACGCGCTGTGTAGAAGACTCACTAAAATCTGCAAAATGTGGACACTGAGTTGAAGAAACTTACTTTTGTTCCCACCTGCTGTGACACTCTTTGACTGCAGCAGTCCGGTGATGTGGATGTGGGTATTACGCACTGAAGCGGTGGCAAAACTCGATGTTTGGCTGTAGATCTAGACTTCAGAAACGTGCTGTTTTTTGTCCCCTTCCTCTAATTCTTTGTCTGGAACAGTCTCATGACGCAAAGTTTTGCTTGGAGTCCAGGTTTAGCGGTGAGACTGTCTGCCTGCCAACTGGAGTCGCGTGTCTTGTTGCTGATAAACCGCAAGGAAACATGAATGTTTCTTTTTTCGACGTGACACAAGGCGCGTTGTTAA
Source organism: Pseudochromis fuscus (assembly GCA_900323345.1). NCBI lineage: Eukaryota > Metazoa > Chordata > Actinopteri > Pseudochromidae > Pseudochromis > Pseudochromis fuscus. The sequence continues at coordinate 3,077 of OOFC01017397.1, forward strand.
ACGGGAGTCAGACCCTCGCCGGCACTCTGGCTACGTACTCCGGCAACAGCACCGACAACGTGGTGACCGGCGACGGCGGAGGGTCTCTGGTGTTGTTGCAAGACGAACGAAAACTCTTCGTCATGCGTGTGGTGCAAATCGCGGTGCTTTGCGTATTGTCGCTCACCGTCATGTTCGGTATATTTTTTCTCGGATGCAACCTGATGATCAAATCCGAAAGCATGATAAACTTTCTGGTGAAGGACCGGAGACCCTCCAAAGACGTGGAAACTGTCATGATTGGGCTCAGCTAGTGCACTGAGATCAGGTACTGTGGGAAACTGGAGGGAGAGCCGGTATGAGGATCTGGCGCGCATCTCCAAACCGCAGATCAAGATCTGCATCTGCATGTTCTTATCAAAGACTCTGTCTGTGTGTCCTAATGAAGAAAGATATGCAAAAACTTCACATCTCCTTCCGAAAAACGACTACAACAAAGTAGTCCAGCGACCAATGTTTGTGCGTAAAGTTTGTGCGTAAAATAGGGGCAATTGTTTACACGTGGGCTGATCCTTTGAACCTTTGAGTGATTTAAATATTGCCAACTCGAACAAAGTGAGGAAAATGTTTACAAGTTGTTACCTCAATTTTTTGGTTGGTTATTTCTTGTTTTTGTAAATTTGAAATGATTGTTAATGAATGTTTTAAAAACTATCCACAAGCATGATTGTGAATTCTTATAGTTCCACGCCTGCCAGTGTGACGGACATGTGGGTATTCTCTATACAACGTATTTTTCTTGGTCTCGTTTGGTAAATTACACTCTTTCAACAAACTCCGTCACAGCTTTATGGAGTGATTCTGGTCCTGTTTGGCATGCTCGATAACTGATCTGTAAAGTGACTTTGGACCCGTTTTTGCACTTTTGAAATCACCAATGCTGCATGAATTATTTTGTACCAAAAAACTTGAAATTGCAGCATGCAATTAAAATATTGAAATGACTATGTTAGACTTTGTCGTTTGTTAATTATCTGTATAATGTATCAGAAAATTTCTCGTCCAATGTTGCATTAAGGTCTTTCCACTGAGAACTCAACCACTATTAATTTTGAATTAAATACTAATCTCAGAAGAAGCTTTTTTTCTCCTAACTTTTTAAAATTTTAAACTCAAATCTAATCAGGCTTGTGAAATTACCCCTTTCTCGCTTCACATCTCATCAGATTTTATCATTACTTATGGACATGATGAAAGCATGAAATGAATACATTAATGCCTCATAGTTGTGGAATTTCAAAATGGACAGGGTCATTTTTTTAAATAAATGTTTAAGAAGTCATACACAAAATGTTGCAGCGCTGCCTTGAAGACAAAAATCTAAAGCTCTGAGAACACAAGATGCAATCACACTTAATAGTGTACTCTCTAAAAGCAGAGTGGCATTTATTGTAACTTTATATAGATGAGAGTCCAGGCTCGGTTATCCATCTGGAGGACAGAAGGCCGAGCTAATGATGGCTTCAAAGCCTTTAATCGGACTTCTTGGAAGAATGACCAGCGGCAATCAAAAACCATTCAGGCTCACCTTGACCACTTCCACTCCGTAAAAGCTCCAGCGTACCTGAAGATTTCAAGAATGAGACTCACTGAAGTTCATGCATTTCTGCTTCTGTTCCATCACAAGGTGTTTAAAGGAGCGTGATAGAGCCTATTCTCAGCTTTAAAAGGATTTCACACAAAGAAAACCTATAGGGGTATCCAAGAACTGCTATTGTTCTTTAGGACATTATCACGTCTCTATTTGTAGATGAACTCTGTACTTTGTCAAGGAAAAAACTTTTAGCGAGCTTCAAATATCAGATATTAGCTTTTCATTATATCCAACTCAGCATTTTGGTTCAATCCCTCTGTCTATATGCATCCCCTCCTCCCTCCCTCTCATGCACCCCACTCAGAAGCAACCAATGTTCTCATTATTATTTCAGTACTTGTTAGGAGAGCTGGGGCAGATGAATCCTTACAAACACACCCATGCATTCACACATGTGCCCATTCACCATGCACACATAGGACACTGGTGTGCAACAGACCAGCAAATCCTGACAAAAGTATCTCAGAACAACAACATGAATAAATAAAACTCATTAGATAATTAGACTTTAACGGCTAAGAACAACTCTGAACGCTACTTCAGACACAACACATGCACCTGTATGAAAAATACAGTGTGTTCAAACGTGTGGAGAGGGTAACCACCGCCATCCTTTAACAGAGCACTGCAGAGAGCACTTAATACAAAGCATGAAATATTATGAATCCTTATTTTGATCAATATTTAAAGTTTCAGTGTTCTTTAGAGGCAGGACAATATTTATATATTTTTTGATTTCTTGCTATAAATTGATTATAATCAAAGTTTTATGCTGAAGAGAAGATCTGGAGCCATATTTAAAAAGATTACGAAGAGTTGCTCCTAGTGACAGATTTTTAAGAAAATACTTAGAAACGTTAAATTTTCTAAGATTTTCCTCTTAAAATTAAAATTACATCCTAAATATTCAAAAAGCATCTTGTCCGTTATAGCTACTCAGGTGGAAACTATTTGGAGCAGAGAGGAAGACTTTTAAGCAGAGGAGAAAATGGCCAAACACTTATTATTGTTTCTTTTATTTGGTTTTATTCATTTCACTGTATAGGCCTCCACCATTGTACAAAAGAGATATAAGATATTTCTGTAATTTAAATAAATATTGTTCTTGATATTCTGTTTACCTGACTGTTGATTTATGAAAACAAACTTCACCTCATCAGCAAACACAGAAGCTGATGACAGCTGAGCCATTTCCCCTCGTCTGTGTCAAATAGATTTGTTACTAAAGTTACCACCACGGTAAATAAACGTGAGCAAATAAATGTAACAGCTATCAGCGGGAGAGTACTGTACAAGTGTGTCTGAGTGTTCACACGTTCAGTAGGATAAATATGGCTTATTCAACATAGATGATCATTATATAAAATACTATTCGTGATTACACAATGTCTTCACAGAAAGGCTGAGTTAGGAGCTCCCTGAGAGGACAGTCTGGATGTTTATGGACACGGCCCCGGGTGGTGAACACAGTCACTTCACTGAAGGAGACAAATACAGTTCACAACACTTTCCTGTAATCTTCATTTTTTCAACAGTTTATAATGTAACCCTCCGGTACTGAACAGTCCCGGTATTGTTCCCATGTATCAATGAATGCTTGTTGTAAACAAAGAGGCATGCAAAAGAAAAAAGTATATCACTCAGTTTTTAACTTTTGTGGAAGTCAGGCATTGAAACAAAGCGATCATCAGTTTAGGTCGTGAGGAGGACTGGCTGCAGTTAGTAGGGCTGAAGGAGGCAGAGGGTCCATGGACAGAGGCAATGGAAATTTACAAGATTTATAGAAGCATATTGTTTTTTGTTTTATCAATAGGGCCAAAGTTTCTTTACTCACATGTTTGTGCATGATGTGCAGAGCGATTGGCTCTGTACTGAGGCCGCAGCATAGAGTCCATCTATGGGAAGGCACATTTAAAAAAGATTAAGAAAATCAACTAACATGTACTTACCAAAACAACCAAGATATGTTACAAGGTTATAAATAACTGAAGTCATAATTATATTAATAAAACCTTTTTAACATCGAACAAAAGAACAACAAAACTTTGGTGGAAAAGGCCTCAGTGAGTTATTGTATCATGACTGATTCAAACTGCGCACGCACCTCCCATTCATCACTGAAATACTCTCCTGACCTGTCAGTAACTGCAGACCAGGCCTGTTGATGAAGCCAGAGCTCTCCCCAAACACATCTCTCTCTGAGGCTGTATAAATACTTCATTATATAAATATAATTGTTTTCAGTGTATATATAAAAATCTGTATATACCAGTGCCTACTTGCTGGTGTTGCACTGTGAATTTCACAACTATAGGACAAATAAAGGCTTATCTTAAATATCTTGTCTTGTCTTGTCTTGTCTTGTCTTATCGTATCTTGTCTTGTCATAAATTGTCTTGTCGTATCTTGTCTTGTCGTATGTTGTCTGTCATATCTTGTCTTCTCTTGTCATATCTTATGCTGTTGTATCTTGTCTTATCTTGTCTTGTCTTTTCTTATCTTGTCTTGTCGTATCTTGTCTTGTCTTTTCTTATCTTGTCTTGTCGTATCTTGTCTTGTCTTGTTGTATCTTGTCTTGTCTTGTCTTGTCTTGTCTTGTCGTATCTTGTCTTGTCTTGTCTTGTTGTATCTTGTCTTGTCTTGTCTTAACTTGTCTTGTCTTGTTGTATCTTGTCTTGTCTTATCATAACTTGTCTTATCTTGTCTTGTCTTGTCTTAAAATAACCACCAGCACACTGATCACAAGGAAAACATTAGTCCATTGATGATGTCACCAGAGATTACTTGGAGTCAACTCCTAGCAATTTTCAGTGGTATTGCACTTTTAGTGCCTCATGGATTTATTTCAATCTTCATCGGACCATAAAATAGATGCACAAATCTCTTGTTGTTTTTACCAATAAGAGCAGTTTGGGCTGAAAAGACGGCCATAAAACTGTGATGAGTATGAAAGCATCGATACATTCATAGAGGTTGTTTTAAGTCAGATAAAAATTGGCGTTTTTAAAAATTAACATAAGTTAAGCGCTCTGAGCAGCTGCTATCACCGACAACATCTGTAATGACTGAAAACAACAATGATGAGACAGATATGCCGCTTACTGGCAGTTCAACAAGACTGCAAACAACATCCCAGTGAGCATCCATCACCAGCACTGTAGCAGAGCAGTGACTACTTCAGTGAAACTGAGACTCATATTCAGCCTCTAACAAGCAGGTACGAAGCCAAAAACTCCTCGTAGAAGAAGATCCAAGCAGATGATCGGGGACTGTTGTTTTGTTTTGCTTGTGTAGTCTTCACTGTTCTATAACCTGAAAGCACGTGTTTAATATTGAATCCATGTTAACAAAGCACCGCTGTTAGTTTTCTCTTTGAGCCCATTTTTTATTTAGAACTGCATGTTTCTCATTGTAACCACATCAACAAAGGGCCTCTATTGCAGCAAACCCTGATCTCTCCCTTAAACCTAACCAACTTATTTTTGGTGAAAATATCTGCGTTATATTTCATTCTCAGCAGAACATAATTAGCATATTTTTTATGGTACAGAACAATCTGCAATAATCATGGTCTATTGTTTGGAGAAATAGGACATGTACTGGTATGGATTCACATGTGGGTCTGCATGACAAGTGACTGTAATTATGATGGGGACCATGCACCAGCAAAGCCTGAGATGTAGTTAATTATAGTAAGTGTGTGTGATGATGCAGTAGCGGATCACAAGTAACACAAAAAAAAACATCTTAACCCTTCACCTCTATCAACATGTGAGCATCTGTGGGGGTTTGGTGTGCTTCAAGATCTTTTTCTCCATAACTGTACATTTGGTCGTCAGGAAGATGCGACCTTTTACAGCAGAGAGCTCACAAAACTAATCAACATTGTGCCGACTGTGAAATCATAACAGGAACTAGAAAATGCGATTTGTTAAAGCTGAAATCAGAATTTTAAAAAAAAGTTTTAAAAACAGGGAAGGATCAACAGATGGATTCAAACTAAAAATGGTGATTAAACCAGCAGCGACATTCAGCATGTAGCCACAACACAAGGTCTCTCATGAAGCAGCATCAAGCAAAAAAAAAAACCATCTTTGTGAAGGTCTGTTGTGCTACGCTCGATACAGATTTGTCCGTGTGGGAGAGACACAGTGGAGACAGGCATTTTTAATTCCCTGGGTATTTTTGATTAAGGGGGACAAGACGCACAAAAGATGTGTTTTCTATGCCGACGCAGGTCCCGTAAGGATGAGGTGGCCTTTCCCAGCCCCATTCAATCTGTTTCTAATGGGATGTGCTGTATTCAAAGGAGGAAGTAATAACAATGGAGGCAATGAAGTTGAGGAATGGAAACGATATCTCATATCTCACGCAGGTGGGTGTAAACACTCTCTTTTCTCTGGCTCCCCTCGCTGAACTCATACAATAGGAAGGAGTATGACTTGGCAACCTGCTCCAGAGATGTCACATGATAACATGACACCTCTGGGGTTCAATGAAACTGGTAAATTTTCCAAAAAAGAAGAACACATATCTCCACATATCTCCACATCACCCATGCAAATTGTGCCGCATCCAGTCTTTTCAATCAGACACATTGAATCTGAAATTTATTGTGTGGGGGCGAATGAACAACAAAATTGCCTCGTTCTCGTCATTACCCGCGACACCATGAAGTTGACAAGTTGGCAACGCACGTGCACACGATGCTTAACTCAATTAACGCGTTTCAAACCATCTACAAAATCACACACCTACATCATTTCACACTCACAAATGTGTTTCTGTGCTGCACATATTCTCAGCTTGAATGTGAGCATAATTTGCCAGCGTGGCTGTTGTTGTCGATTTCCTAACAATGCTGCGCCGTCAGCTGTAATCCCCAAGGCACAGTTCAGTTTTTGGGTGATGTGGTGTGTCGCTGGGCTTTTTTAACTCGCCTGGTCCTGAACTTCAGCTGTCAGGATGTCAGTGTGTTTTCACTCCAGCGACTCCGTCCTTTCCTCTCTTGAGGGCTTTTATCTGCCTCAACTTTTTTTTTTTTTTTTTTTTTTTTAAATCAATTTCTCCAGAAACTGCAAACCAGACATGTCATTAAATTTACACAAACACATGCTGTCATGTAATAATAGATGTAATTAAGCCATAACAAAGAACACCAAGCAGGTGACAATTTTTGAATTGCGAATAAACCGAGCGAAAACGTAGCCCTGGGATATAAAAGGAAAGGAAATTTGTCAGTGCAAATAGAAAACAACAAAAGCTTTATAGTGCAAAGAAATTAATTAACCTCCTTCTTATTCACTGTTTGTGAACGTGGACACTTATTTTATTTGTGTGCGTTTAACAGTGCAACATATTTAGCCACCCTAATCTCAGAGAGGTGGTGGTTTTACACTTTTAAAAGGTGGGACTATAAAGCTCCAGTCCGTTTTGTGTGAGTCGCTACGAACAATATGCAAATGGTAACTTAACAAGTTTGGCTCTCACGTGTAGTGTTTTGTGTAAAGAGTGTAATCATATTCAGCAGGAACAGATGTCTGCAATAAAAAGAAGCAAACAGATTATTTTTTAAAAAAAGCCAGTGGCAGTGTGATCTGTAGCAGCACAGGTGGCCTCAAGCGCTGATTCTGCACTGTGGCCTTTATGCACTGAGATAAAACTGATGCAGGTACATCAGTCAGTGACTCACTGATACAGAGAGTGGCGTCTCATTGAGGAGATCATAAACTATCCTAAATTAAATTATCTAATGAGTCTGAAGGAAAGTTTGAGATGCAGTGTATTACCACTACAGCTCACTGTCTGTGCAGAACTTTGGCAGGAAGGTTCAATCTAATTCTCATGGGGGGGGATGGCGAATCATACTTTGCACTAAATGATCTTTCATCTGTGTTTAACTGAGGACCACACACGGGTCAGATCCACAGACAAAGACAGCTCTGCACAGGGGAGATCAGATCAAAACAGACGCAGGGAGCAGGTTGCGTCTGATTAAGTACGCATTCAGTGTGGAGCACTGAGGAGAGCGAGCTGAGACACAATGACACCAGCTTGGCTGCGTTAGATGGAGAAGATCATCATGGGACTAATCAAGCCCACAATAAACAAAAAAGTAAACATCTAACAGAATGGGAGCTCACTCTGTCGGAGGCAAATAACATTAATATGCTCTCTTGTCTCTGGGGGACAGTAGGCGTCTCATTTCATTGACTTCTACTGAAAATCACTTGTATTGACGATAAACTGGTGCACGTTAAAGCATTGGTACAAACAGCTATAACACATCTCCTCCAGCCACTTGCATTTAAATGGTCACATGCAAGATAATTAGTGTCTTTGTCTAACCAGCTTATTACGTATTAATACACTTGGCGTGTGCATGGAGACGTGTTAATTGGCTGAAGTTGGTGGTAGGCACTATACGACGCTTGCCCACAGCCGGGGGAGGAGGCGGCGGCGATGGGGGGAGTCTGTCAGTCAGCCCTGCTCCTTAGGGAGAAGAGGGAAAAAAGGGGAGAGATATATTCAAAGCGTTATCTCGCATTGCTTCTCTGGCTCTCTTTCTACCTCAGCCCTACATGCCAGACAGTGAACCAGCAAAGAGAGAATAACATCCACCCTCTCCGCCCGGTCCTTCACTCTGTCTGGGCTCTGTCATGTCACTCTTGTGCTCTTGTCATCTCAACATAGCATCTCCTTTTTTTTTTTTTTTAAATTCAACCTTACAGAGCTTTGCAGGTGTGAAGACTTCAAACTTGTGTTTCCCTGAAGGAGTTGAGGTGACAGTGAGGAAGCAGTCCACTCACCCTCATCGCAGATTCACTGACGGCCTTCTGGCGGGATCAGTCAGGACGAATTTCAACAGAGCCCAATAAACTTATTACAAACCCTGAAACATGTACTGGATTGAAACACTCATTTCTTAAAAACTGAAACTCCCTCCTGGTGGACAGCGTCTCACTTGAGGCTGTGAGCGTTTATCAGCGACAGACAGTGAGGGGAAGTGGACGACATCGAACCTTAAAAAAATTGATCGTACTCTTTGGTGACATTATCTGAGTAAACCTCAGCGCACCACAGGTGCACACACACACACCCACACGTGATTGTGAACACACACATACACACACGCACTGCTACAACCACATAAGGGCTGCAGGGTGGTGTTGCCATAGGAACGGGGAAAGGTAATGGCCATGTTCTTGAGCTGATGCCGCGGGGGTTGAGGGGCAAAAGAGGGGTGTGAGAGAGGGAGAGAGAGAGGCAGGGTGAAAGAGAGTCAGACTTATGGACTAATGATAAGAGCTTTAACTTCAAATCTGCCATCTCTCTGTTGATGGTGGCAAGAACTCAGGCGACATTAAAACAGTACATTTACTAAAGGAAAAAAGAAATTCGATAAGTTGTGAGCCGCAGTGACGACGTGCTATTTGTTTGTAATGTGTTGAGCAGAACATCCAGCTAATGTGGAGACTGCTGTTAGCTTTAATGCACAGCGAACTGCAGGGCGTCTCCATGCACGGCCTTCATTTACCACCCCTTGGGTATGAATAAATGATCGCTAATGCAATGAGCTAGCCCTTTAACCAACGCTGATGACCATTTCTGTGTGTGTGTGTGTATGAGCCTGATTAAATATTACTGAGAGGTGCAAATAATTTAATCATTCCTCAGCAGCCCGGCGCCTATAGAGGACTGTTTGAGTGTCAGAAAGCTGCAGGGTCTCATTCATATTTGACATATATCAGCTATGCATATGTGCTCCCTGAAATGTTCTAATAATAACCTGCAGGTACTCGCAGTGAGCGTGTGTCATGACCTTGTGTGACCTCTCTGTACTTCATGTTAGGGCTGGATCGGTAGGGTTGAAGTCATCATGAGCAATATAAGCATTCACATGTAAAATCACCTTTAATTATCAAACTATCAAACTGTTTTGCATTGCACACTTCCTTTAAATTTTATTTCGTAAACACGGTCAGATCTTAACCTCACAATAATGCGGCTTAACGGTCTCAGTAAGAGACGCCCTCGACTGCTTTATGGTGTTGAGACTGTTTTTAATAGTTTCATTGAAATGGCCGTATGATATCTACAGAGCTCTAAATGGACATGAAGAAAAAAAAAATTGATGACGGAGGATAAAAAAAGTGCTAGTATCTAGTGCACACCAGATAACTATCTTGTGCACAAGAGATATGAACTCATGCGCATGAGATAGTTTCACGAGTTAGCATTTCCGCTTGTATCTCGTGCACATGAGTTCATGTCTCGTATGCACAAAATATTCATCTGGTGCATACTAGATACTAGCACTTTTTTTTTCCTTCGTCATCAATTTTTTTTTTCTTCATGTCCCTTTCAGGGGTCCATAGATATCATACGACCGAGTTAGCATTTCTGGTATACAGAAGAGGCTGAATTTCCCGGTCCACCTTAAAGTGACCTAACGTCTGTGGCTGGCAGTGTTCAGTAATTTTCAAGCTAATTCATGAACTGAATATTTAAACAAATTATGCATATTCTTCTGTAAACCGGAAATACTATCTGGTGTGCACTAGATATGTGCACTAGATACCGGCACTTTTTTGTTTTTCTTCATCATCAATTTTTTTTTTTTCTTCATGTCCCTTTAGGGCTCCGTAGATATCAACACTTGGATAGATTACATTATTTACTGATATTTGCAGCATTTTTCTCTCAGTTTTTTTTAAACTATAAAAAAATCCTCCAAAGTAGTTTCTGTGAGGTGCGTGGGCTGCACTGGAAAACAGAATGAAAATTATCTTTAGGCCTTTCTGCCAATTAAACATAGCATGTTAGTTGTCACAACTCTCACCGAGTTGGTCATCACCTGCTGCTGAGGCTGTTCCCATCGCCCCATCCTCCTCCTCCTCCTTCTCTTTCACCGCTTGATGCTTCCCTTTGTGTCACTTTGCCCACACCATGACAGGGGGCTTTTAAAAATAGAGACGATCCACCCAGATTACAGCGTTTTAATTACAGAGCTGGAGATGCAACGGGGGTGCAGAGGCACCTTCCTCTGACAGGGAGTGGGGAGAGCTGTGGAGGGGAAGCAGAGCTGGAGAGGCAGAGCGGTACAATGGATGTAAACTGTGTTCTAATTAGCGATGTCTGCCATAGCGACGATTTCAGTCTATAACCGTCTATTAAACACGCATTGTTGGCATTGTCGCATTCGGAGCCATAAGTGCTCATCCAGGGCTGCATCTCAGTTTATTTTAAATATTATTGGTTTGAAAAAATCACCTGCGTGGAGATGAGGAGCAAATTAAACCGAGCTATCTGTACCACCCTCAGTTTGATTCAGGGAAAAAACAGACTGAGGACAATTACACTGTTTTCTGTCAACTGCAGAAAAACTTTTTCTAATATTATTTCTTAAAAATGTGAGTAACACTTAAATATTACACTTTTATAAGCCATCAGAGGTTAGCACTATAGTACACCACACTGTATCTGTATAACTACCATACACACATGCCTTGTAGAGATCTGTTATATAATAATAACACAATTATAAAGTGATGGTACAGTAGGTATTGAGGATTATAAGGTTCTAATAGATATGATAACTATTCACAGTTATGATAAGAGGAGCTGTTGTCACATACAAACACAAACAGAAGAGGACGACTTTTATTGTCATTGCACATGTTGCATACAACAAAATTAGATTTACACTCTGAATATATACAGGCCCCTAAACAATCCCCCACACATACACACACAGGAGACAGTACCACCACTGTACAGCACCTCACAGTGTGTTGTTTTCAGAGCTAAGCAAAAAAGTATCTGTAGTCCCATGTTGTGTACCGTATTTTTCGGACTATAAGGCGCACTTAAAATCCTTTAATTTTCTGAAAAATTGACAGTGCCCCTTATAATCGCGCCTTATGTTTTAATTCTGGTTGTGTTTACTGAGCCACAACCAATTTTATGTTGGTGCACGGCGCTCAAAAATCTGTCAAAATGTTTTAGTACGACTTTGGTAAACTACGAAGCTGCACTGCTTGATGGATTGTCGGAGCATTACGACGACCGTAGTCAGGAGCCGAGCGGAGTAATACGTATCACAGTACATATTACTCCGCTGACACACATTATTTCGGACCCCAGGAAGACTAACTGGTGCTATTGGCAACAGCTAATGGGGATCCTTATTAATAAATAAATAAACACAATATCACAGTGTGTATAATAACCCCAAAATGGCACCTGTCAAGAGACAGTTGCTTAATGTGCCTTATGTATGACAATAGACCCGTTTGTTCTCGTTCAGTGATACTGCGCCTTATAATCCAGTGCGCCTTATGGTCTGATAAATATGGTAGTTATAATTTGTAATATTAAGTTTGGAAGCAGTTTATACTTGAAAATACCAAAATAACATATTTCTAAGTGGCAGAGTGCAGACAGCAAAGTTGTTTTAGCTTACAGGAGTTCATATTAGACTTTTCAACATTTGTGGGGAGATGTGCAACAACTTCAGTGATGGATGACAAACTATAGAAATACATAATAACAGATGTGACGTTAGAAGTTACACCTTGACGTCTGTTGTCATTCATCCACACACAGCAGCAGTGGTTTCTGCACATTTTTACTTTTACGGGGCAATCACATATGTTTGCTGCATAAGAATCACAAACACACTACAGTCATTTCATCAACAACTAGTAACAACAGTGTTACCAGTAAATGATTCGATTCATCCTATTTCGTGTTAATGTGGATTAAACGTCTCATTAGCACAAAAAGTATTATGACGTTTTAATTGGCTGTTGACTCACTTACATTTCAATTAAATCCCTCATTCAGTCAGTTCATATGTGGAACCATATACTTGTTGCAGATGTTTTTAATTCTTATTTCATCTGATGATCAGTGTCACCACAGATGAATTGTTTCCACTGAAGACTGAAGAGGGTGGAGGCTTTTTATAGGCACCGCAGAGTTTGATTTCTTTGAATTACCAGCTGCTCTGCTTTTAGCTTCCAAACTGAGCCTAATTACACAAACAGCCTGTGCTGCATACTGTAGGTCAATGTAGTGATCACAGAAGGAGGAAGGGAGTGTGTGTGTGGGTGAGTGTGTGCGTGCATATGTGTGTGCAGACTGTTTCTTGTGTTTTGTGGCACCTTGGCAACCTGCTACTGTGTGTGCCTCTGTACTTCAGCAAACAGGTTAGAATTACATGCTGAGCATCTTGTAAATAATATCAGCTAAAGCTCTCACATATGGCGTGGACAGAAGATATTTACCCACACTTTCAGTCGTTTGATGCTTTCCAGATATTTCCTGTAAGTGTACAGTTTTTTTTGTAAACTGGAGCTCTTCATCTAAGCAACAGCTAACCTTTGTGTAGCTCAAACACACCTGCCACTGATCTCAGGTCTTCCATCAATATTTTTTATTAGGAGTTTTTAATTCTGTTTGCGTTTGGGAAGATGATCCTTCGATTTTTTAAATTTTTTTTCCCCTAGCATCACCTCTCATATAGGAGGATACTGCATTTTATTCTGAGCTCTGCCTGCAGGCAGAGAGCCTCATTACAGTCCCATCTCTCCTCCCCAGGCTCCTCAGCCCACCGCCGTCCTGCAGCAGCTCCCAGGGACCGTGATGCCTCCCAGCCCCGCTCCCTCCATTAGGCCTGTTGGTCACGTCAAGGAAGGTACGGCAAACTGTCACCACACACAAACTAAATCTCAGGATTTCACACTCACCGCTGTTCGTGCCTGTCTGTCACATTACCGGCTGCCTGGCAGGGACTCAGATATATTATTTATGGTCTACTCTTGAGCTTGGACAATTGTAAGAAATGTGTGTGTGTAAGAGTGTGTGTGTCAAATTCAGGTGGCGGTGCTGCAGCAGAGTTAAGACAGTGTTGTTTACAGTGTTGTTTAAATCAGAGCCACATGTTTCCAAGGTTAAAACGGCATTTTCCTAATCACTATAGTAATATTTTCCAAAGGTTTCAAAGATATCTGGATTTGTAGATGATACTGTGTCAGTGTTTGTTTTGATTATTATCTTGATTTCTTAGTTTTTCATGATTTACTCTTGTTTTCTTCATGTTCTTCATATCCCATCAATTATGTGTAGTTCATGTTTCTTGTTTTTGTTCTTGTGTCATGTTTCCTGTTTTATTTTTAGTTTCGTGTGTGTTCAACTTTGTCTTCCTGTCTGCCTTGTCACACCTGTCCTGATTTGTCTGGTCTCTCCTGCTCCCTGTTTGTCCTCTCCACCTGTGTGTCATTGTGTCTTGTTACCTTGTGTATTTAACCTCATGTGTCTCTCTGTCCTGTGCCAGTTCATTTGTATCTTTTGCTCACGTCCCAGCCCTTTGATGTTGTACATGTTCATCTTCATGTTCATGTTCACAGTCATAGTTTCGCTTTGCTTGTTAGAAACCCTGCCAGGCTTTTTGGATTTTTTGGACTTTCTCCCTGTTGATTTGGACACCTCTGCCCAGATTAAACCTGGTTTTACTGATCTGAACCTGCCTTTGGTGTCTGCATTTGGGTCCCTGCTCCCCTCCTGGTTTTTCTTGACAATATCCAAAAACCTGAACTGGAAATCCTTCAAATACAAATTGTGTATTGTGCAATTAAATGATTTTTCCCTGAATCACACACACCTCTGACCCAAATCTTGACTTCTTGTTGACTGAAGCAGGTAAATCTTTACAGAGACATTTGCTTTTTGTGTGTACCAAAAAAGTTTCCTTACCAAACACCTCTTGAGTGTAAACTTGGATGCCATGATTGTGTTCACTGTGTCTATTTTTACCACTTGTTACATCCCCAAAGTGATCCAGGGGAAAGGGGAACAACATAAATCCAGGAGAAGGTCAGGAGTCAAAATGGTCACTAGGTTTAAGTTATTTAATGCCAGTTAAGAAGCGAAGCCCTTTAACCCTCGCACCAACAAAGAAGCAACCAAAAAAATGTCCTTATCCATTTCTTATTTTCTTGGGGCATGAATAACCACAATCAAGGTTTTTTTTCAACTCCACAAAATGTTTTATTGACCTCGACCAAATGGTTGAGTTGAATATACACAATAAAAGACACTTATACACAATAAACAAGCGTGACCCAGTTTAAAAAGTGGTACAAAACCATGGTTTTCACAGGGAGGAAGAGGGGCTTTAACATTCACTGAACATTTATTTACCGTATTTTCCGCACTATTGAGCGCACCTGTCTATAAGCCACTATTGAATTTATTCGAACAGTTTCATGTGGTCCACTCTGACCGGGTCTGATGTGATGAGGCTAAATGTATCAGCAGCACGGAGCTTGCTAGCTTGTAAAAAGCTAACGAGCTCCGTGCCGCCGATACATGAGCCACACCAGTGTTTATGCCGCAGGGTTCAAAGCGTTGGAAAAAAGTAGCGGCTTATAGTCTGGAAAATACGATATATATAAATATAAACAAGTTGAAAAAGTCAATAGAAATGAACAGAACAAATGCTTTTTCTCCCTGAGTTTAAATTACATCAGCCTTGCATCTTTTCCTTCACCAAACAGTTGATTTGTCAGTCTATGGTAGAGTCAGGCTTTTAGAAAATTATTTGTCCATGATTTAAAAAAAAAAAGAAGTGGTGTATTAAGTTACATAGCTGTGTTTAGAAAGTCCTATGGAAATACAACAAGTTGAAAAAATTAAGTTAAGATAAGTAAATTAAGGTAGAGTCACTCGAAATGTACTCTACCAAATGGTTAAGCAGACAGTCAAAGGGTTAAGATAACATCACCCAGGAAAACATATCAAACAAAACAGTCCTTTAACCACACTAGATATAATACACCAATAATATTCATGACAAACACAAAAACAGGAGAAAAGGCTGAGAAACTAAATGGCAGCTCTGCCCTACACAGCTTCCTGACTGTCCAAAATTCCTGAAGTCCAAAATTATCCAACAGTCCTCGGACTTACATTGGACGACATGATTGATGCATTATTGATTTAAAAAAAAAAAAAATGACTTAATCCCCTGATGAGGGAGATTGATCCCACAGTTTGTCAAGTTACTCAATGTTTCGTCATCCAACAAAAAAACCTGATGGCCAGAGACACCATTCATCACACTGAGCAATAAATTATTTACCAGGGTGACAAAGGGTGACAAGGGTGCTTGAAATTATGGTGGGCCATGTGTATGAGAGAATCTTTGAAGTGAAATATGGAAATAGAGAAACTTCCTCCGTCTCTGTTCGAAGTTTTTTCTCTATTAGTTGGAAGGAGTTAAATAATGTAGCGAGGTGAGTCAGTGCAAATATTGAGTGACAGGGAGGTGAGAAAATTGAGCTTGACACCTCACAATCACCACCTCAGTTTAACACAATATGGGTTAATCACTGAGTCACCCCACAGGGAGAGGGCAGAATAGCAGGTGATATAATAGATAAGACAATCAGAGAACCCACAGGGGGCGATGAATACGAGCATGTGTGTGTGTGTGTGTGTGTGTGTGTGATGTTATCAATATGCAGGCCTTGTGGAGCTGATGATGATCCAGAATGCCCAGATGTACCAGGTCATCATGAGCAACATGACCATGTCGGCTGTCGGGTTGTCAGGATGCTGCAGCTCTTCACCGGGTCCTGAGGTGGGTGATGGAAAATGATAATGGCCAATTCAATTTGTAAATCAGGTCAAATTTAGTTGCAGGGAAACTGGTTTGAATTTTGATTTGGACTGAGAGGGAAGATGAAAGTGTATCACCTTCAACTCATTGTTTTGATATAATAGGACGATATAAGGCGATGAATCAATGAATTTCACTCTAATTCAGATTACTTTCTTTGTTTCTACTTTTACATCATATTCTGGATTTTTACATATTATGAAGTCCTAAATATTTCCTCTAGTTTTTAAACTGTTTCTATGTCATGTTGAAAATGTTAACATCAAATCGTACCTTTAAATCTACTGACAGACTTCAGGAGCAGATCTTTAAAAAAAAAAAATCTGTGATCCCTGCAGCTGCTGAGTAAAATAATTCAGTTCAATTCAACTTTATTTATAGAGCATTTTAAAAAGCCAGCATGGTCAGTTAATCAGTCTATCAATCAATCAATACGTCAAAACACTTCCAAGTATTGCCAGGTCAGGGCCTTGCAACAGCGTCAAAGGTAACTCCTCCTATGTTCACCTAAATCAACATTTTTAGACGTGGTAGTGGCGTGGCTGTAATGATGGCACCGTTGAGCCAGCCTGAAAATTCTCCTCAGAGGACGAACCCTGCTGAGGTCGGGGATCCAACATGTGGTTGACGTTTGTGGCTAACACTGAAATATCTGAAAGTATAGACCCATTTACTGTTAGTAAACAAAGAAGTATGCGCGCGCATTGTGGCAACGGAAGTATGGCGGCTAGCAAAGGCTTGTCAAGCTACTCTGGTGCATTATCAACAAAGTGGAGGACTATATACACACTGCAAACTGCACCTGTATGGCAGGGTAAGTATTATTGTGTGCTGATTTCACTTTCTTTGTCTTAACAGAAATGAACATGAACTGCTCAGATAACTTAACTGTGATGTGTTAGGCTTTTGCACTTGCCGGTAGTTAATGACGGAAGGTTGCCATGGTAACAGTTGTTGTGGTGTTGACGAGATAAAAACGTTATGTACGATGAAGCTCGGTTGTCAAGCCTCGTTAATATAACATAACAATCTAAACTGCCAGTGTCCAATATAAAAAATGATAACAGGCTGATGGCATGCACCAAACCCGCGGCTAACGCTGCTAATGCTAACAGCTAGCTTCCACACTCACTAAGGAGTCTGCACAAGATAAAAAACACAACAACCAGACATTTTGATGGGTTAAATTTCCACGTGGTTCTTCCCAGAGAGGTGCAGACAATACCAGGTAAACAATGGGACATAGCACTTCTGTTGCCAAAATGTGCACGCAGCTTCTTGATGACGTAGACTGTAAATGGGTCTATTTGTCTATGCTAAAGCCCTTCCTTTGCCTACATCCCCCAGAATGCCTTGCGGTTCTAGATTGGGGTTTTCTTCCTGAATTTTTTCTAACGGAGTTCAGTGAAATTATTGAACATTCTATTGAACGTATTTTGTATTGATATTGATCACATGTCGCAATAGATATCGCTATTGTTTTATCGCCCAGCCCTAGTATGAAGTACTAGGTGAAGACTTCTCCTGATATAGAGAAGGTTTCTTTGCTCATCTTTACTTCTCAAATAAAAAATCTAGTTACATGTCAGACTCAAAATTTATTAAAAACAAATTGCACATCTGATATCTAAAAATGAAGTCATTAACAATAATCTTCTTTTCTGAAACAAAGCAATGGGATGTACACAGCAAACACCTGCACTCAAACTGGAGACCCCACTGCAAGCTGTTCCTGTTGTCCTGGTCTGCACTCCACTGACGAGAGGAGGATGACTGGCAAACCTTCGCATGCCTCATTTCATTTTGGCTTTGGCCAGCAGAGTGTGGACGGGAGGACATGGGAGGATGGAGAGTTGCATATGTTGGTGGATAAACTGGTGGAGCACTGGGTAAACCACTGTCACGCTGCTGGAGTCCTGCTTCACCCTCACTATCTTACAAATAAGAAGCAATTTTGAAATTTTAGGTGTTTTTTAAAAAGCAACAGTAATATTAAATCAGGAGTTATAAGATTATTTGCTGGGCTTTGAGTTTCAAACTAGGAAAGTGTTGCAGCTTCTCATCCACTACACTTTTGAATGCATGGTTTATTTTTTATGTAGCTTCAATATTTGCTGAGGAGGTTGATAAGTAATCTAGACAACCTCTATAGTTTACAGATTGGCAGACGTAGTACCTGTGTGACCCAATGGATGATCTGTGAATGTTTTTATGAATTCAGTTTTACAGCAAAGATGTTCAAGGCTACTGCTAAATATTGTAATGATGAAGACTGAATGAATAAAACCACATAAATATGTGTTTGAATTACAGTTTTTACAGCATATTTAAAATGTTCATCACTCATTCCAGCATCAATCCAGCAAATACAGAAGTGTTCAGTTCAAAAGGAGCAGTTTACAATATTTCACCTACATTTTGCACCTGCAGTCTTCAACATCATCAACATGTTCGGCTTCTCACAGCTTCTGTCTCGCTTCCTGATAATTATCAGTTTAAAACATTTTTTAATTTCCACTTCAATGAATCAAATGATGACGTACAAAACAACTATAAACAACCATGTATGTATAAATACCAGTTGTAAACATCACTTGAATATTCCCTGCATCCAGTCTGGCTCAGGATTAACTTTTTGCTTAATGGCTGTTTCTAGGGCCACAGGCATTCATCGTCCTTGACCCAAGCACCTGGGACCAGCTCTACCTCACTGGTCTCCAACAATTCAACTATTTTAAACAGGTTTTTCCTCTTAAACACAAAATAAGTCACAATAAGTCTGTGGAGTAGGACTGAGCTTCCTCCTGTCACAATGAAGAAATATGTGCAAAACTGAAACACTAAATACAACATTACTGATGTCACTATTTCCCTCCACTTTCATGGGATGATCCATGGTTACCAGTGGTGTATAACACCCAGCAACATCACATCTGGTACACAGGTACAGAAACTTTTAGTGCTTTACATCAGCACTGGCGATGCCAAAAAACTTTTTCCTCTCTTGACACATGTATGGATAGAAACAGACTCTCTCTCACACACAGACACACAAAGAGACAGAGACTCACTATAAAACCTGTTTCAACTTCACCGA
This sequence comes from Pseudochromis fuscus, assembly GCA_900323345.1. NCBI lineage: Eukaryota > Metazoa > Chordata > Actinopteri > Pseudochromidae > Pseudochromis > Pseudochromis fuscus. The sequence continues at coordinate 22,493 of OOFC01017397.1, forward strand.
CTGTCAACAGATAGACCACTGCAAATATTTGTTGACATATAGCCAAACATGTCCTCAGTACAACATAACCACAGCTCACTTACTGACTTACTTGGTAACTTGTGTGGTTGACAGGTGATCTGTCTGATGACTGGCTGTCCAAAAACAAAGCTGGTCAACCAGATCCAGAAATACGCCATCAGACCCCCACAGAGTCAGCTCGTGTCCTCCACAAAATACACCGTCCACAATCCATGATTGAACTAACACCATGTTCGAACATAAGGATGTCCACCGGTGCACTTGGCATCAGGACACCCTAGGTCGCCGGTCTATGATCGACTTTGTAGTCGTATCATCAGATCTGCGACCGTATGTTTTGGACACTCGGGTAAAGAGAGGAGCAGAGCTGTCAACTGACCACCACCTGGTGGTGAGTTGGGTCAGATGGCAGGGGAAGACGCCGCGCAGACCTGGTAGACCTAAACGGGTGGTGAGGGTCTGCTGGGAACGCCTGGCGGAAGAACCTGTCAAGATGATTTTCAATTCACACCTCCGGCAGAGCTTCGAGCGCGTCCCGGGGGCGGTGGGGGACATTGAGTCCGAATGGGCCTTGTTCCGCACTGCCATTGTTGAGGCGGCTGTTGCAAGCTGTGGCCGCAGGGTAGCTGGGGCCAGTCGCGGCGGTAATCCCC